>MU855401.1:40099-73557 GCA_033296695.1 Staphylotrichum tortipilum | reverse complement strand
TGTCATGTCAATGCGCCTTCGCCTCGCAGCCTCGGTGCAGCCTCGTTGCAGCCTTCTAGAATCCCCTGACGATGAGCCATCTCTCTGAATCTCAGCTAGGTACTGATAATGGACAGAACAGGGAGGCTCGATTTAAGTTTTGGCCCTTTCCCACACTCTTCAACCCCGTTCCCTGTTGAAACTCCCAGCTGACTGTCACTGGCACGCAGCCCACGGTCTCGTATCAATAGCCACAACCTTCCCCCCCTCAAACTCCGTCCCATTCACCGGCAACACGATCCCGCCCGAGGAAGCCACATACAACGTATGCTCATCCCCTGCTAACCTCCCAAACCTTGGCGCAACCACCCCAGCAGCCGTCATCTCATCCGGCGCACCAGCCACCGTCGTGACTTTCCCTTCGCCTGAAATCGCCAGCACCCGATTATCCGCATTTGTCGCCGCCCAAAGTGTTTGATCCCCATTTCCCTCTGGCCCAAATACCAGCCCATCCACAAACAACGACCTCACCCAAGTCACCTCCTCCGGCCTCGCCCCGGGCGCGGCGTACCCGTCCTCGGTAATCCGCACCCGGTAGATGGTCGCCACAAACGAATTGGTCCAGTAGAGGTACTCCCCGCGGATGGTAAGCCCGTTGACGCCAAACTGCAAGCTCGCCCACGGCGGGTAGTGCATGGTTGCCCAGTCGGCGAGAACGACCTCCCATTTGGCGGGGGCGTGGGTGTCGACGCGGAGGATCTGGCCGAGCGAGGTGTCGGCGACAAGGACGACGGTTGGGTTTTGTGGGAGGGCAACGATGGCGCTGAGAAGGCCGCTGTTGGGGATGTGTTGGATTTCGCGGAGGGAGGTGCTATTTGTGCGCATGTCGAGCTGCCAGACGCCCCAGGTGCCGTTGACTTGGAGGCCGAGGCTTTGCTGGATGCCGCCGGTGAAGGTGAAGAGGTTGGGTTCAGTCTCTACGATGCCTGTGACGCCGTTGATGACATCGGTACTGGGGATGCCGGCGAAGGTGTGGATGACGGAGACATGGGGGGTGGGGGTGGTCGCGCCGGTGAGGTAGTAGATGGACGCGTTGGGGAAGACGGTGCCCATCAGCATGTCCCCGTTGGATCGGACGTACAGGCATTGCAGGTAGGTCGGTTTGGAGAACTGGTAGACCATTCGAAGTGGGAGAGGATACGACGGGCCACAGGTGGTTGCGCCATGGGTAAGACCCAGGCTCAGGGCAAGTAGCCCGACTGTCTCCCAGACCCTCATTTGGAAACACTGAGGGGCGGATTAGTTGCGATGGGGTGCCAAGGTGGAGGAAAGGAGGTGGCCTGGTTTGACAGCAGGCGTGTGTCCCTGCCCTGGTGATACAATCTGCTGAACTCCTGCTGCTCAAAAGGTTCTTCCATGGAGCTCTTGCATGTAAGTTCGTTCATGGAGGAGGAGGCGGCTGGGCTGGCCTTCCGAGCAGCTCAACGTGCGTTTTGGAAGTGCTGCTCCGAATGTGGCCCCGTTGCAACCTCGGAGCGTTTGATGCTTACATTCTCCGAAGACATCCCAATCTGTTACTACTCCCCGTTTCTTCCGACATTCTGCAACGCAGTCCCCAGTACGTCCCTGACTTACTGACTTCTCATTCCATCCTCAGGTGTCGGAATTTTCGTTCCACTGGAGCCACTCGCTCCTCAGCCCTGGAACTGATGGTGAGGCTGCTTGTGCCGCGGTCATTATGCGTGTCGAGAATTTACGTGAGTTCGAGATGAGATGTTCTAATAAGGCCACTTCCCAACATGTTCTGCGAAGATGTTCCCCGAAAATATCTCGCTGTATGCAGTGTGCATCGAGATCATGGATTCGAGGGGCTTAGTACAGAGTGGCAGCGGGTAATTAAATGCCAACACCGAGGAGCCCGAATGGTTTTGCCTGATCGCTGGCAACATGCCTGCAAGTTCATTCAACTAGCTATGTGTTCCTGGCTGGAGACATTCATCCCACCTTCTCAATGCCACTGCTTGCTGAAAAACTCCAGCACCGTCTTGTACCCACGTGAATACTCGTCCTTGACACGAGTATCTGACAGATCAGCCCGTGCAGACATGAACCCGTGGACTTGGTCGGCAAAGGTCTCAACATGATGTGCCGTTTGGAGCCTTGCCTCAAATTCCTTCACCATCTCCGGCGGCTCTTCTCCAGATGCCAGAAGTGCAAACGGCACTCTGACCCCGTCTGCATCCGCCGGGTCAACCATGGCCGGATGAGCGACGGCAGCGATGCTGAACGGGTTTGATCCGCCGGACGTGATCAGGGAAGCAACCTTGCCACCCCAGCAGTACTGGCGTAGGCGGTTAGTTCCTGAGCTCTAGGAGAAAACGGCGCGGGAGAGCTCACCCCAAGAATCCCCCAAGACTGGATCAAGGGATTCGCAGTTTGGAGTGCCCGGACAAGTTCAGGAAGCGCCGCAGCGACAACTTGCGGGGCATTCGCCGGGTTGCTAAAAAACCTGCCAACGTTCTGTTGCTTCTCCTCGGTGTTGGGAGGGAACCTTCAACGCAAATCCTATCAGTAACTGGGCTGAGATATGTGCTCTTCTACGAGGCTTACCACTCCACGGGGCAAGCGTTGCCCTTGAACCAGTCTGGGATAAACACCTTGTACTTGTTGTTCTCATCGCCGTAGGCTAGAATGTCTGCACCTTGAAGCGTCTGAGCGAAGTAGCCGAAGATGTCATAAATGGAAATGATCCCCTTTGTTGCGTCAGCTCGGCCCGTCGTGTCTGCGTCTGATGTTAGGTCGGATTTGCGCAGCAGGTCCCGTGTAAGAGTACGCCTACAAGTCTTTAATCCCCCGACGTCCTCGTACACACCCCTGGGGACATAGCCCGAGGCCAAAATGGGAGGAATATTGCAACAGGCTTCATTGTGACCGTGACAAGCTGCCATGGTCCTGGACGGCATGGTGGCTCCAGCGGAATGCCGTATGTGGACAGCGGGAGAGGACAGGGGCGATGTGGTCACGGATGATTTCGCAATGTTTCTCATCGTGCTACTAATAAGAGCATCCGATGGGCTGACAGATCGATGTTGTTATAGATTTGAACGCTATCTCCGTTCCTCCTCAATGGAAAGAAGTCGCGGAATGACGACAACCTCCCATCTACATCGGCTGGAGCACTGAGAGGCCCACCACTCCCCGGGAGCTGTTGCTACTCTGGAACGCATGGTGATGTAACTCAGGTAGAGGGGCGTTCAATGCGCCACGATGAGCGAGAGACATGCAAGTCGATTCAGGACGTCGATCCCGACGTAGCAATCGAGCTAGATGGCAGGATCCTGGGAGAGCGGCGTCAAGCGCTCAGACAACGAAAATCGGAACTTGCCCCCCTGAATGATCTTGGCCCGGTGTTTACTTTTATCGGGGGGTATCCCACCGAATCTTGCACGGCGATGCTACTGTGGTGGTCCCAGGCCGCGAGACGGAGCCCAGAAGCCGGATGTCACCCTCCGGGCCAAAGCAACTTGATATGCTTGCTGCGGACCGGGCCTTAGACAAGAACTCCGGGACTCTATGATACTCTCACCGGGCCTCGAGGTTATGTTCCTCACACCATCAGGGTGCCATTTCCTAACACTTAAGGTTCCGAAATGGGAAGTGCAGACAGACGTGCCGATGATGTGATTGATGCGGCTCGTGAGTCGGCTTCCCAATCCGTGGCCCAACCTCCGAATGCCGTTGCCGATGTCTCCGGCTTCCAGGATACAACCACAAATCCGGTAAACATGCGAGAGGATGTTGGGGCCAACCGCTAAAACACTGTGGATCTGGAGGATCATGCCCAAGCACACAAGAATTTGCAGGAATCACTCCCTTGGTGTTCTTGCGTCCTGCTACCCTCCCTCAACCCATCGCGTGAAACAGCCCGCCCATCCCACGCAAGACGCAAGAAACAGAATCACCATGTCGACTCCCGTCCCTGCCCCACCACCGGCTCTGGTATCCAACTACCTCTTCAGCGCCACCGTTCACCTCGGCAAATTCCTCGGGCCAATTCCGCTTCTCGGAGGCGGCCAACGCCTCGTTGAGCCCATCACGGGCGGCACCATCGCCGGGCCAGCCTTCAACGCCACCATCGAGGGCGGTCTCGCTGCCCCGATTCTCGTCGATGACCTCACGGGTAACGGCAAGAAGGCGTTGTTGGCCTACATCTGGGCATATGGCACGGCCAGTGACGGTTCGCCGTTCTTCATTGAGGAGTCTGGTGTTGGTACCCCGGCAAGCCAAAACACCAGATTGCATATTCAAGTCGGAGGGGAGTATCAAAACTTGCAGACGTTGTATGTGCTGGCGCAACCGAGTGTCATGAACGAGGAGAGGACACTGGCTCGGGTCGAGTGTTTCGGTGTGCCATTGCCAGCTGAGTGAAGGCGGGAAAGGGATGAAGATGGGGGTTGCATCGAACGGTGGGAATGAGGAGACATGAACCGCAATACAATCTATCAGGCCATTCTTGAACTTCTACGTCATGGTGCTACTGAACTTCTGAGATTTTGGGGGGGCAGCAGCTCGGCCTCTTGTTTTCCTCGCCGCCAATGGTGCTGGCGGAATCGTGATGAAATCGACATATTGGAGGCCCGAGGTGATCTTCAAACAGCCCTTTGCGTTCGATACTTGGTATTTCGCAATTGCAACAAAGTCATGATAGTTCATCGTTCACTTCTCGGTAACCTATCTATCTTGACCATCATTCATGCAGCTGCCACAACCTATGATCACACAAGCCCAACGAGCTGTTTAACCATCAACCACACCAAGGACAACACTGTCTTGAACAGCTGGAACCAAAACTCCATCCCTGTGAGTCCAATGACACGATTCAACAGAATGAACTTCTTCGCATACCGCGCCGCCTCGCGGTCCCGCTGCTTCTGCGTGATCTCTCCTCGCCAGACGCGATCCATCTGCCAACAGTGACGGGCAGCTTGCTCCGAGGCCATGCCAAGGTGCGACCTAAACGCGTTGTATGCATCACCGACGAGGACAAGACGGCCGTCGAAGAAGCTGGCCGGGTAGTCCGTGCCGTTCAGGTCGGCGACCTTGGAGATGAAGGGCCGCGGCGTCTTGTCGATGATCTCGGCCAGGGGCGGGATCATCTGGCTGAGGTAGCGTTCCTTTTGGCCCACCCACAGATCGGGCTTGACTAATCCTTGCTGAACGGTGCTGGGTTGTGTTCTGCCGTTGATATCGGTAAAGATCTCGGCCATCTCCGGCGAGCCATCTGGCACCTTGAAGTACCAGACCCAGTTCAGCAGACGCTTTCCGGGTTCGACGTGCCCGGCCTCGGTTGGGATGATGTAACTGTTGGAGAATCAGTCCCGGCATTCTGGTGAGGGCGAATGGGATGAAGCTCCGAACCTGATGGAATAGGTCCCCTTCATAAGGGAGAAGTTCAGCCGGTTGGAGAAATACTCCACTGTCTCGGGGGAAATCAAGCGTTCGGGCACCGTCCCACGCCAGCCAATGTACCCTGAATACTTCTTCTTGGACGGCACTTGCAAGATCTTCCTGACGGTCGAGTGCACTCCGTCGGCGGCAATGACCACCTCAGCACTGATGGAATCCTGCTCACCCGTCGTGACGTCTTCGAACTGGACATGAACGATGCCCATTTCCTTGTCGTAGCTGAGCCCAGTCGCGCGTTTCCCAGGCCGATACTCCACCTTTCCATCACCTTTCCTCCCAGGCGGGGAATCAGGCACCATCTCGGACGTCTTTCCATCAAAGTTTGCCCGGAGAATGAGGTACAGAGTACCCCAATTGCTCATGTGTCGCGGGGCGGGGTGGTTGACGATGCGGAGGTGCTTGCGCCAGGCCACGCTCAGGAAGCGGGCAGGGATTGCGGACGGTCGGCCGGTGGCATCATACTTTTCCAGCAAAGAGACGACGCTGGGGCCGATCTGGACGCCAGATTCATGACTGTGGCGGTCGTCGGACGGGTCCTGCTCAAGAATCACAACATCGGCACCATTGCGCTTAAGCTGGAGGCCTTGGAGGAGGCCGGCGATGGACCCTCCAATCTGGTACACGAAGTGTTCTTGATGAGTCTCTGCAGTGCACAGAAAGGGCTTCGTGTTGCGGGGGACTCACAACGATAGCAGTCTTGGGGTACGGCATCACTCCAGAGGTGTTTCATAGGTTTGATCTCCGGGATGTAACATGAGGCTCTCTGGGACAGTATATACCTACGTTGACAGCGAAGATACACAGAGACAGGCAAACACCGCAACTCTCGTCAGGTTTGGGCCTGCAGAGCACTGGGTGTAGTCCCTGGATACTTACCAGCAGCATGAACCATTGCGATGCAGTCCATCGGAGGTGAACCGCAATGCCAAGAGGCCTCGCTGTTTCGGAACACCCCAATAGTGATTCGATAAATGGGGTAATACTTGCTGCGACTCTAATGATTGCGGGTAATCCCGTTAGGCCTGCGGCGCGGGCTGTCAGGGTATCGGCACCCCTTTTCGTTTGTTTCCGGTCCCGAGTACCGATGTACCGCTGCACGAACTTCCGAACTCGCCAGGTTTTTACGCAGGATGTGTTGCATGAATCTCCCGACCCCCTTTCCGGATGGTCGGGCATTGTAAGCCGCTTGCTTGCCAACGGCGCTAGACGGTTCGGAGGGTAGCCATCCATGGAGGTTCACTTTCCGCTTTCCCGTGGGCGAACATCGGGCGTCCTCCAGGAATTGAGACTTTTCAGGAGCCTTGTGATGCTTGGGGACAAGGCTACAGGGAGATAGGCAGCCCTATAGGTTGCATTGGTGAAGCCTATCCGCTCTGAAGTCCATGTTCGTCGCAGATTCAGCAGCAAAGTTAGGTACCTATCGTGTTGGGTCTGCCTCATGGATCGGTCACTTCATCCAACCACTCCTAGACTGTGGGCGGATTCTGTGTTTTGTCAGCCGTGGCCATTCGTTCCTTTAGCGGCTGTGAGACATCCTCAGACAAGATCTGTCCAGTGGCTGCTGCAACAGGAGCGCTGATCATCTCATCCAGCCTCTTCCGGGTAGGAGTATACGGTTACATCGCCTTGAAGAGCGACATCATGGTATCTACCTTTGCTCAAGGCCTGAGACGCCCATGGTATTTCTTGCTTTACCTTGAAATGCCTCTGCCTCTCATGACGGAGCTGCCGCCCTTTGCGGCGTTGTGCAACCGGGCGGAGAGGTCAGCCGTGCGTGTGGCGGGCTTCCCACAACTTGATGTCCTCCTCGCTCCTCCGTCTCATGGACTTATCCTCCCCTCTGAAGAACCCGACCGCTGTAGCCTCAGCGGCTGACCGTCACCCAAACCGTGAGTTACGGCATGAGTTCACACGTAGTCCCATGCACCAACGGCCTGGGGTGGATATTCAGCACGTAACATTGAAAGCGCAAGTACTATACACCCCATCCCACCCCCACCAGCACCTGACCACCGCGCCCAACAGCACCAACCTGTATATGTCCTCGGTGCGTTGAGAAGGGCTCCGTCATATACTAACCCCGCTAGCGAGGGTCGCATGCCCACACCACCACCCCTTTTTGATAAGTCCCGTGCGTTCCACACAAACCCCTCGGCTGACAGCCCACCAACGCAGCAACCAGCCAACCCCCTTTTTACAAAAGCCTCTTCAACAACCCATCCACCTCCCTAACCTTCCCCCTCAACTCCCTCGCCTGCTCCCTCACAGCGCGATACAACCTCCCATTCTCCTCAAACGGCAACATCCTCCTTCTTCCCCTCCCTTCCTTCTTTTCCCCTCTCCCCGGCGCACCCCCCGCTGCCTTCCCTCCCTGCTCCCCCCTCACACCAAGAACAACCCTAACATCCCCAGGCAACCCCAACACCCCCTCCGCCCCACCCAAACTCCCCAGCAGCATCGCCACCGCGTTCCTCGCCCTCGGCACCGGATCCCACCCCGCGCAGAGACACATCTCCTTCAGCTGCCCGAGCCGTCTGCCGCGGTAGGCGTGCATCTCGTGTGCAGCCGACCCGGTGTGGTGGCCGTGGCTGGTTTTGCTGAGGAGGGAGTCCTCGTGGTCTGGGTGCGAGGGGATGATGGAGAGGTGGGCGAGGAGGAAGGAAAAGATTGAGGAGTAGATGCGGGTGAGGGTGAGGTAGCAGGTTATTGTGGGGAGGAGCGTGTCAAGGGGGGGTGGCGGTCGGTGGGAATGTGACGGGGACGAGGGTGAGGAGGATGGGGAGGCCGGGGTTGAGGTTGGGGGGTGGTCGGAGGAGGAGGAGGAGGAGGGGGGGTACTCGGAGAGTATCGCGTAGAAGCGCTGGGAGAGGAAGAGGGCGTCGCCGATGGGATAGTCGTCGAGGTCGTGGGCGGTACCGGAATGGGAGAGCTTGGAAAGTTGGTTTTCGTAGTGGGACATTTCGGCAAGGAGGGTGGTTAAGTCGATTAGCGGGCCGGGCTTTTCGGGAACCGCGAACAGGTCGATGTCCATGGGGTTGGAGAGCTCAACGGAGTTGTCACCAGGGATCTCCACGGGAGAGAGGTGGAACTCTTGGTAGTTTGCCAAGTGGTGTCCGTGCTGACCTGGAGGTTGGTCATAGGTGTAGTGCGTGTCGGCGTTGGGGCTCTCTGAGATGCTGTCCCTGGGCTCCGAGGTGCTGGCCCGGCTGGGGAGTGGAGCTGCGTCGATGTCGAAGAGGTGGGTCGCGGGGGGATGGAGCGACACATCGCCAAAGAGGCGTCCCAGGGCGGCGCTGTCGTGGTCTTGGGCCCACAGGTCCACCAAAGTCTGTCCCAGGAGCGATTCGTCAGCCACCGAGTCCTCCGGGTGGAATGTGTTCATCTGGCTCTCGCTCCGTGGTGAAGTGGGGGAAACAAGGGCACGGGCCGTCGGCGGCTGGCTGGTCTCGGTGACGGCTGACTCTGGGGATGAATTCGTCGTGGCTGTGGTCGTGTGTAGCATGAAGGTGCTGGTCCCAGGTAGCCAAAGCTCCTTGTCCTTGCGGGCCGTTGAGCTGCTGCTCTTGATTGCCTCGCCATTGGCACTGATGCTTCCGCTCCTAGCCGATCGCCCTGTTCGTGATCGTCGGCTAAACACGCAGGACTTCGGTGTCTTTGCCCGCAAGCACCGCTGGCATGGTGCCGCTGGGTGATGGGAGGACGGAACACATCTCAATTTCTGTGCCCGGCAACGATCACATGACGCCCGGAGAGGCACCGTGTCGGTCTTGCTCATCGTGGCACTCATGGTCAAGGCCTAGGAGTGGTTGCCGGGGGCAGAGATCTCGATGTTCAGCTGCAAGCACTTGAGCGGCATGAGGGAAGCGAGACTCTTTTGACCATGGTGAGCACTCAAGACCGCACGAAGCATTGACCGGCCTGTCAGCACGTGGAATGGGCTTGGGGGCGGGATCCACGTGTTTAGTCGTGCTGCGGGTTGGGAGCCACGCGTTACGGTGCAGGTACCTGTGTATCTTTCCATGTTCATGTAGGGCGTGGCGCAATCCCTGCGTGAGCTTAAACCCCCGTTACGACGGGGATTGTAGCATTGGTGAGGCTGGGGAGTGTGTTCGGAGTTTCCCCGATAATGCTAACGATTCGTACTGGCCATCAACGCTGCGGCGAAGGGCTTGGGGCAGGCGATTATTGCAACATGTCCGTTGGGAGTGTTGCATTGCATGCCCGCCGTAGATCTGCTCCGTTTGATCCGAACTTCTTTATCCAAATCCCTGACGGCTAAGCACCGAATGCCACGCCAGCTGCAACCTGGGAAGCCAGAGTCGGTTTAAGCAGCCATTGATGTGGTCGTATCCTTGCTCCGAGCCTGAGGGCTGCAGGCAGGGTATTCACAATGCTACCAATAAGCGAGACCTGACGAATTAGATTCCTAGAGCGGTGCCTCGGCCCCTCCGCGGGAGCATAATTCTATTCTCGGTGAAGGAGAAGGGTACGGCGTGGCAGGAAAGAAGGACAGGAATCTTGAAGCTGTCGGGTTACGGCTTTGCCACCCTATCGGCAGCCCCCCTCCCCCTCTCCCCTCCCGGATTGACCGGGTAGATCCGGTGCCGGCGGAACCCGGATTCACTGCCGCTCGGCAGTTCGCAAATGTCAACAACCCGCGGGTTACGGGCATTTCCCGCGAAGGGGATGCAGTTTGACGCAGGTCGAGCAGGACGCAAAGCTTCTATTATCGGATATTTATCAAACAGGAACCACCAGATCAAAACCTGACATTCGTCTTCGCGCGAAGCCATTCTCCATGCTTATAAAACAGGACCGGGAAGGGCAGGAAGGCAAGCGTCAGAAATCCCAGCAACGAGTTCCCCCACCCATAATGAAGCGTCTGATACATATGGGGTCCGGCCAACGGAAGGAAGGTACCTGATATGTATCGCAGCAGCAGGTTGGCTCCGAGAGCAGAGGCAGCGCCCTCAGAACCAAACAGGTTCACGAGATAGAGCTGGGCTGGCATCAGGACGAAAAACGCCCCGTAACCGATGAAGAAGGTGCCGATAATGGGCACGATCCAGTGCACCTTGTACTCGGCGGTCCAACCGTAGATAAACAAGCCGACGGCGACGGATGGGCTGAACCAGATCATGTGCAGCAAACGCTCCTCTGGTCGCGGGGCTGTCAGCCCCTTAGCCTTTGCTCGGGACATCATGCGAGTGTTGAGTGCGTTGAAGATGGGCACGGCAGCAACCATTGCCACCCCCAAGCTGAGATATACCAAGCCTGAGGTGGCAGTGGTGAACCCGTACTGCCCTTCGAACACGCCGGTGAAGGTCGTGAAGAGCAGGTACATGATGCCGAATATGAGGCCGACGTAAAGAGACAAGACCAACACAATGGGGGACCGGATCAGGAGCATGGTGGGGCGGACGAGCGCCCTGCCGAGGACTTGACTGGGGGTGTTGGACAGAGCAAGCTTGGACCGGAGATGGGAGTTTCTCGTCTCGGCTCGGAGGCGAGAGGTCTTGCGCTCCAGGAGGATCCTGGGATGTGTCTCGCGCAGCAGGACGAGGGCAACGATGCCAGCAGAACCGCCCACGATCGCCAGGACCCAAAACGTCCACCGCCAGCCCTTGGCAGCGGCAATGAATCCGCCAGCAAGCGGGCCAAGGACGGGTCCTGTCAGGGGGCCCAGGCTGAACAGGGTCATTGCCAGTCCTCGCTTGGCGAGAGGAGTCAAATCGGCGATGGAGCCGCCGCCGAGTGCCATTGGCACGCCGCCGGCACAACCTGAGATGAAGCGGAAGACGATGAACTGGGCGACATTGGTACTGAGGGCGTTGCCAATGACGAAGGCGACGAACATCACGTTTGAAGCGTGGTAGATCGGGAGGCGGCCATAGACCTCGCTGAGCGGGGAGAGCAGCATGGGGCCGACGGCGATGCCAAGCACGTAGAGGGTGACGGCGAGCGTGCTGACGGTTTCCGAGGTAATGTTCAAGTCGGCAACGATACCGCTGATTCCCGGAGCACACATGGTAGGTGCCAAGTTCCTGAAAGAGGAAGACGGCCGAGGTGAGCACGAGTGTTGAGGAAAGAAAGGGGAAAAGGGGGGAAGCAACATACGTGACGAGGCCGAGCACCGAGATCATGATGATCTGCGCCCACCTGCTGTGGGACGGCCAGTTGATTGGGTTGGCAACATCATCTGGGCCGTCCCAGTCGACGACCAAGCTCTCGGCCTCGAGTTCAGGCTTTCCGACGCTGCCGAGGCCTGATTCGAGGGCCGTGTTATCGCTGTCCTGTGCCGCCATCGAGCTCTCATCCTGCTTTTGCAAGACGTCACCTCCCGGGGCCGTGCCGTGGCTCATGGTATCGCCAAGGGATGCAGGCTGAATGCACCGAAATACAACAAGGAAAAAAAAATGCGACACTGCTGATACTGAGGTTCGAACAAGGGGGATGGAGTTCCGCGTACAACACCTGTCGTCTCGGGACAATGTTGGATGCGAAGTGCAGTGACCCCCCTGGCGTAAGCCGACGACGCAGTTGACCCTTTTGAAAGGGGGGCGGAGAAAGATAGGAAACGGAGCAATAGGCGGCTCCGCGGGCCATGAACAAAACAAAGGTGACTTTGATGAGAGGGAAAATCGAACCGACCTAGCTAAACTCCAATGTCCGAGTGCTGCCCCTGGGACCGGGAGCCAACAAGACAGCCGTCGTCAAAACAAGCAGCAAGGGTGTCCGACATGACATCCAGGGGGCTGAACCGCGACCCAACAGCCCGTGAGCCCCCCATGCCGTGCTGCCATGGCTTGGTGGAAGGATTGAGAGGGGTCACCGGCAGTTGTGCCTCTGGCGGCATCCATGATGCTCGGGAGCGGCGGTGGCGTGCCCGCACCAGTCCGTTTCCACGTTGCAGGGCGCCGCAGGGCTCCGCGGAGACTCCGGCTGCATGCTCCCGCCCGCTAACGTTAGTGTCCGTCTTGATCTGATCGACAATCTTACTAACCAGGGGCTGGTGGTCCTTGGGGCCTTATCTTAACCACACCTGGTTATGCATACAATGCAACCCACCAGAGCGTGCGGCGTCGCCAATCTCCAGAGTAAGCACACATGGCCGTGCTCAACGGCGGGCAGCCCCATTGGCCCCAATTGCTCAGCAAGGACTTGGAGTCGGGCCGCCGTTGGCCGATGACGCCAGAGCTTGGCTGGTATCTCCGTGCCCCTGACGCACGGGCAGCGAGACAAGTTTCCAAGACGGCTTCCAGAGCCTTCTGCAAAGTTTGGCGAACGCAACCCACACCTGCTGGCGCCCCCCCTCCCCTCTTGTCTGCCTCCCCGAACAGGGGTTGCGGAGCGGAGCGGAGGAGGCCGGCGCGGAGGTGGGCGGAGACAAAAGCGGGGCGCAACGGCTGCGGCCCGGAGCATCGGAGCATCGGACTGTTAGCCCCGCGGAGCCGTTGCTTGGCGCTAGACCTAAAGGAGCAGGTTGCACAACATGCCAACGCCAGGCTCCAACGCTCGCATCATCCCTTTTGTCATCGACCAGATGAACGAGTGGGGAAATCGAGGGAAAAGAGCACGACTTGAGCCGGAGGCAGTTCCGCCCCCCGCCTTCATCCGCGTCCAACCCGCCCACTACGCCCACCTCGGCCACCCGATCGCCCCCTCGAGTCACCACCGGGAAACGGTGCAACTTTGGGGCGGTATTACGTGCAGCTCCCGTCGCCCTGTTGCTTGATCATCTACCAATCCGTCCGTTCTCGGATTCCCAATCGCGCCGGGACTTTCCATCTCGATCCTGAGCGCGTCGACTGTCGAGGAATGGCCCCCCATGTCGTCGTCACCGAGTGAGACTGGTGCGGCTTCCTTGCGGGCCGCCCTCGAGGCCCGCCGCACGCTCCCCCTGGCCCAGCGAACCCCTCAGCCAGACGGACTCCCCGCTCCCGTCCCCGACTCGCGGCCAAGCCCTAACCCGAGTCGGCGTCGCGAGAAGCCCCAGCTGTCGTGTCATCTGTGCCGACGTCGCAAGTAAGACTCAGCTTTGCCGCCGCCTGCAGGTACCTCGTCGCTCGCTCGCTCGCTCGCCCGCTTACACTCGGCCCTCCCCTCCCTCGCGTACTAGGCTACGTTGCGACCGCCAACACCCATGCTCGTGCTGCGCATCCCGTGGGGTGCCATGTACCTACGCCGAGAGCCCCACTACACCCTCGTCCCTGCCCAGGCCAGCCGCCATGTACGATAGGATAGTCCAGCTCGAGCGCCTCGTCATGTCACTCGTCCCGGATTCCGCGCCGGGATCCGCGGGCGGCCCGACCCCGAACACTGCAGCCACAATCAGCCACGCCGCAAGCTTGGCCCCCGGTCTCGACTCCGGGGTCCCCGGGCCAGCGGGCCGGTCCATGATGCCAACGCCGGCCGAGACGGCACCACCAGCGGTCGTCGACGTCCCCACGCCGCTCGACGTGCGATCGGAGTGTGGGAGCATGCGAGTCACCCCTTCCGAGCTCCGCTACGTCGGCGGCGAGCACTGGGCTGCCATTCTTGAGAGCATCGCTGATCTGAAGCACCACTTTGACCGGGAAGAGCAGTTTCAGCTGACCCAAGACGACCATGACCCAGTCGATGGTGACGATGCGAATGAGCATCCGGCGGGGCCTCGCTCGACACATGCACTCCTGCTGTATGGTTGTCGGCTGCCACCCTCCCGTGCCGAGATCCTCGCCGCCCTGCCGCCGAAAAGTGCCGTAGACCGCTACATCTCGAGGTACTTTAACCGCTTGGATCTTGTTCACTGTCAGTGTTTCTCTGGTTAGCTTAACCTGCGTACATTGAATAACCAGTCGACAGCCATTGTCCACGGCCCAACGTTTCTTCGCCAGGTAAGACCTATTCTTTCCTGAGGCCTTGACAAGTCGGATACTGACAGATTCACGAATGAGCCAGTATGAAGCATTCTGGGCCAACACCGCCACTGTCCCAATTGCCTGGATTGGGCTGCTCTTCAGCATGATCTGCCTCGCCCTGCTGGCCTCGGACGCATCAGACACGGCACACGGCGACCCAGAGCACCGAACCGTCCAGGTTGAGATCTACCGCGAAAAGACGGTTCAGTGTCTCCTCGTGGGCGAGTACACAAAGTCCGGCTTGTACGTGTTGGAGACGGTCATCCACTACGTCTACATCGAGCTCGGCATGCGCGGTGACGCCGACAAGGACGTCTGGTTTCTCTTTGCCCTCGAACTCAACCTGGCGATGCGGATGGGGTACCACCGTGACCCCAGCCACTTCCCGGGCATTTCGCCTCTCCAAAGCGAGATGCGGCGAAGGCTGTGGGCCACCGTTCTCCAAGGCGACATCCTCGTCTCAAGTCAGATGGGAATGCCGCGCATGATCAGCGACTGGAAATACGACATTGCCGAGCCCCGAAACCTTAACGACGGGGATCTCAGCGAGAACACCACTGAGCTCCCTCCTCCACGCCCCGAGACCGAACTCACCCCAGCCCTCGGCATCATCGCCCGCCGACGAATGTTCGTCGCCCTAGGCGCCATCTCCGACGTCACAGCAGCCGTCCAACCATGCAGCTATTCCGAGGTCATGCGGGTAGACGGCATCCTGCACGACGCCGTGGCCAGCATCCCCCCGCCGCTCAAACCTAAACCTATGGCGAGCAGCATGACCGACCCGCCCGAGGTCATCATGGCGCGCCTGTTCCTCGCCCACCTCTTCTACAAGGGCCAAATTATGCTCCACCGGCGGTTTCTGTACCTGGACTCTACCTCTCAAAACGAAGATGTCTTCGCATACTCCCGCAAGGCCTGTCTAGACGCCGCACTGGGCGCATTGCACATCCAGGATATTCTCGACGAAGAAACGTGTCCGGGGGGGCAGCTGCACATGATGCGCTGGAGGGTGTCGTCAATTATGAACCACACTTTTCTGACGGCTACCATGGTGCTGTGCTCGATGGTGTATCGCGGGCAGGCGCTGCAGCGGGAGGAGGAGATTTTGGGGGCGCTGAGGCGGACGCGGACAGTGTGGATGCGCGTGAGCCCTGGGTCTAGGGAAGCAAGGAAAGCGGCGGAGACAGTGAGTATCGTTATTGCGAGGGCTGGGGAAGGTTACGGATCCGGTCAGGGGGATGGGCCGCCTGGCATGGTACCGAGTGATCTCCTCTCTGCGGGCGGTACTGGCCCGTCATGGGCGAGTCCTGGCAGCAGGGATTTGTTGTCGCAGGGCGGAAGTGGCATTGGGAGTGCCGGGTTCGAGCGTAAGTGGTTTGATCGTTACAGTTATCACTTTTCTCTACGCTTCTGACATCAGTTAGCCGACCGATTCGTCATGCCGAGTCTCCTTGGAGCCTTCACGCCACCGGACGCCACCGGACAGCCGTTTAACTTCGCAGGTAGCTCTGGGGTTGACAGCTTTGGAGTGGCCCTCGACGACTGGATGCAAATGAGCAACGGTTCTGCAACCAGCTGGTAGGGAATGCTGTGCCATATCTGAAGACTGAAGCGTTCTGGCCATGTGCCCTGTTACACGATGCTTAATTACCTAGTCGAACAAAATGCTTATGTGATTGACTACCGCTGTGTACCATGGCGGACTGAGATCGATGTGCCATCGGGGCTGACGAAGCTCCGAAGCTGTCCTCCTGCATCCTCAGCCTCAGCAACGTTTCGTTGTGGGCGGGCAACATCGCCTTATCAGGAGTGGGGGCCGTATTTTTATTATCGACAACCGAGTGTGACACAGGGATGTACCTGTTCAGACATGGTAGGGAGTCTTTCCTATCTCAGGTGCACCCAGGGGCTATGGATGAGGGCAGGCGGAAGACCGAAGGTCGGTGTCCCTTCTCATCTGTGGCCGACCGAATGCCCGGACATCTCGGGAGAATTCACCCGAACACCCATTCTCCCCGAAGCTCCAACCCAAACTCTGAAGTCGGCGTAATGGACAGCCCGTCACCGTCACATCCAGCTCCTAAACCGCTCTATCCTCTCCGAATCTCGTCGAAACCCCCTTATCGCTTGCTTGTTTGCTGTAGTCGGGGCCACTTTACCTGCTTGCAGAGTTGCCCGATAATTATGTGAATGTCACGATTCCGAAGAGGACTGAGATTTCTGGGCGACAACGCGTGTGGGTTATATCTACTACCCCGGCGACTCCTAGTTGCTCCCAATGCTGTGTCGAGTTCGAAAGCGGCTTGGACTCAACTTCTGTTCGCTCTGAATCCGCAACACTGCCACACGAACACAACATCATCATCATCATGCCTGAGCTAATTGCCGTCATTGGCGCGGGTTCGCGTTTCCCTGGAGGAGCCGACACCCCTTCCAAGCTCTGGTCCGTCATCCATCACCCTCAAGACTTGAGTCGCAAACCCTCCCGCTTCAACATCGATCCATTCTACCACCCGGTCGGCACACACCATGGAACCACGAACGCTGCCAAGTCTTACTGGCTCGAGGACTCGGGCAGGAGTGATGTGACAAAGTTCGATGCCGGGTTCTTCAACATCCAGCCGGGCGAGGTCGACGCCATGGATCCCCAACAGCGACTCCTCCTCGAGGTGGTGTACGATGGCCTCTGCGCAGCGGGACAACCCATGGAAAATCTCCGCGGCTCTGACACGGCGGTTTACGTGGGCATGATGTGCGACGACTACAACACCATGCTCGTCCGTGACTGGGAGTCGCTCCCACGATATGCCGCCACCGGACTGGAACGGGCTGTCGTTTCGAACCGGGTCTCGTACTTCTTTGACTGGCATGGTCCCAGCATGACTATTGACACGGCCTGCTCGAGCAGCATGGTGGCGCTAGATATGGCTGTACAGGCCCTGAGGAGTGGGAAATCAACCGTGGCTGTGGCTGCGGGGACAAGTCTCATTCTGAGTCCAGGTATGCCGGGGCGCCCCCTCTCTTCCGTCGATGACCTATGGTTGCTGATAGTTTCCTTCACGCCAAACAGCAATGTACATCTCCGAGAGCAATCTCGGCATGCTGTCTCCAACCGGCCGCTGCGCCATGTGGGACGTGGACGCTGATGGCTACGCCCGTGGCGAGGGTGTTGCGGCTGTCATCCTCAAAACCCTCTCACAAGCCTTGGCCGACAAGGATCCGATCGACTGCATCATCCGGGAGACAGCAGTGAACCAGGACGGCCGCACACCGGGCCTGACCATGCCCAGTCACTCGGCGCAGGCTGCCCTGATCCGCGAGTGCTACTCCCGGGCCGGTTTAGACCCACTGAACAACCTGAAGGACCGACCGCAGTTCTTCCATGCCCACGGAACTGGCACTCAAGCGGGAGACCCGCAAGAATCCGAGGCTATCTCGACTTCTTTGTTCCCTGCTGGGTCTGTCGCAGCGGAGCAAGCGGGCAAACTGACGGTTGGCTCCATCAAGACCGTCATCGGCCACACCGAGGGAACAGCAGGGCTCGCGAGTCTGATCGGCACAGCTCAATCCCTCCGGCGCGCCATTATCCCCCCGAACTTGCACTTCCACAACTTGAATCCCAAGGTTGCCCCATTCTTTGAGCACCTGCAGATTCCGACCGTCCCCACGCCATGGATTATCCCTGAAGGACATGTCAGACGTGCGAGCGTCAACAGGTGAGTTTGGTGACTGGACAGCGTTCAGGGGTTGGACTAACGAGGGATTCACAGTTTTGGGTTCGGTGGTACCAACGCTCACTGCATCTTGGAGGAATATGTGCCAGAGTCACATCCGACTACTGCGGCCTCCACCATCAACTCAACCCTCCAGTTCACGCCCCTGACCTTCTCAGCGGCTTCCGAGACGGCCCTCAAGGCAACAGTGTCCCAGTACCTCGACTACCTGCAGGAGAACTCAACCGTCGACCTCGCGGACTTGGCCTACACGCTGCAGCATCGTCGGTCCACGCTCAACTACCGCACTGCTGTACCCGCTCCGACGATTCAAGACACGATTCATGCTCTGAGTCTCCTCGTCAACCCTTCTCCGGACAGCAAAGAGGCCGCAGACCTGGGCATCCGGTTCAGCGCAGTCTCTCGGCCCACCAAGATCCTGGGTATCTTTACAGGCCAAGGCGCTCAATGGCCACGCATGGGCGCTCAAATCGCGGAGGCATCCCCATTCGCCGCGGCTCGCCTAGACGAGCTGGACGCGGTATTGCAAACCCTCCCCAACCCGGCAGACCGCCCGGCCTGGACGCTCAAAGACCAACTCCTCGCTGGCAAGGAGACCTCGCGGATTGGGGAAGCGGCTCTCTCCCAACCGCTGTGCACTGCTCTTCAGATCCTGCTCGTCGACATGCTGTGCGCGGCCGATGTCTCCTTCGCGGCCGTGGTGGGCCACTCCTCGGGTGAAATCGGCGCCGCATATGCCGCTGGTCTGGTGTCTGCTGAGGATGCCATCCGGATTGCCTACTTCCGAGGCGTCCACGCGAAGCTGGCCTCCAGTCCAAACCCACATGCCCCTCGCGGCGGCATGATGGCTGTCGGTGCCTCAGTTGATGAAGCCCGGGCTCTGTGCGACCTGGACGAGTTCAAGGGCCGGATGCAGGTTGCTGCGGTCAACTCGGCGTCGAGTATCACCCTGAGCGGTGATGAGGACGCCATCGACGAGGCGGAAAAGCTCCTCAAGGTGCGAGGGACGTTTGCCAGGAAGCTCAAGGTCGACACCGCGTACCACAGCGCGCACATGGCGTCGTGTGCTGGGCCCTATCTCGCGTCCTTGGATGGGAGCAACGTTCAAGCCCTTTCCCCGGGCAATGACATGACCACGGCCTGGTTCTCGAGCGTTTTCGAGGGGGAGTGCATGACCAAGGACCGACTGACGAACCAATACTGGGTCGACAACATGTGCAATCCCGTCTTGTTCGCGGGCGCCCTTGCTCGCGCGGTCGAGGAAGCTGGCCCATTCGACTTGGCTATCGAGGTCGGCCCCCATCCAGCGCTCAAGGGTCCTGCCACGGCGTCTATCGGCGACGTTCCGTACACCGGCCTGCTCTCCCGTAGTCTGAACGACGTTGAGCAATTCAGCACAGCCCTGGGATACGTTTGGAAGAGGCTCGGCTTTGGCAGCGTCAACTTCTCTGGGGTGCAAGCCCTCTTATCTGGTAACCCTCGGCAGAATGCTGTGCTCCGCGATCTTCCTGCGTACCCGTACGATCGTCAGCGCACGTACTGGGCTGGAAGCCGCGTGTCCAACCACTTCAAACACCGACGTGCCATCCACACGCCCAATCCGGTGCTGGGTTCGCCATGCACCGAAGCCACCACACCGGGCGAGTTCCAGTGGCGGAACATGCTGTGCCCCAACGACATGGCCTGGCTCAAGGGCCACATGCTACAGGGGCAGACAGTCTTCCCCGCCACGGGGTATGTGAGCATGGCGATCGAGGCCATCAAAGCCCTGGCACAGTCGTCTCTCGCGGACGCCACCATCAGCATGTTCAAGGTCACCGAGGTCGACATCCCGCGCGCCATCGCGTTTGACGGCGGCGACTCCAAGGTCGAGACTATTTTCAGCGTGTCCTCGGTGGACAGTTCATCCGAGCCCGGTGCCATGACGGCCGCATGGGCGTGCTACATGGTGACGGACGGTGCCGGGAGTCTGGCACTCAACGCCAAGGGGAGGGTGGCGGTACATCTCGCGTCGGCAGAACCAGATATCCTGCCCCTGGTCAAGAACGACCCCTTCAACCTCGTCAGCGTGGGTGACGAGCAGTTCTACGGCAACTTGGAAACTGTCGGGTACGGCTACACCCCGCCGTTCAGGGGCGTCTCAGACATCCGCCGCAAGCCGGGTTACAGCATCGGCACGCTGTACGACCAGTCTGGATCTGCCTGGGACGACAACCTCACCGTCCATCCCGGCATGCTCGACTCGGCCCTGCAGACTGTGTTTGCCTGCTGGTCGTATCCCAAGGACACCCAACTGTGGTCGCTACACGTTCCCGTGTCCATCTCGGCTGTTACCATCAACGCGTATTTTACTCCTCTTGGCGAGGGTGGCAAGCAGAGCGATATGGGGTTTGAGACGTCCCTGCGGAGCAGGACACACTCCAGGGTTACGGGCGACGTCTACCTGCACACCCCTGATGCTGCGCACACCTTCGTCCAGCTCGAGGGCATCGCCTTGGTCCCATTCTCCCCAGCTACCTCGAAGCTCGACCTTCCCATGTTTGCACAGTTCCAGCACAAGGTCATCTCACCCGACGGAGAACTTGCGGCCGCCGGCGAGCGGTTCTCGGACAGCGACGTCCAGCTGTACAAGGACATTGAGCGTGTATCATACTGGTTCTCTCGTCATGCAGCAGAGTCCATCCCTGAAGAGGAACGCCACGGTTTGCTCCCCCACTTCCAGCGGTACCTCACCTGGTGTGACCGCATGGTGGATATGGCAACCCGCGGCGTCCACCCCAAGGTCATGTCCGAGTACAACACCGACTCTCGCGAGGATGTTGCGCAGATCTTGGGCCAATATCAGCACCGAAAGGACGTCCGGTTTGTCGAGGTTGTTGGCGACAATTTGATCCCCGTCATCCAACAAGGCACCTCGATGCTGGAGCACATGAACCAAGACGGCCTCCTTCGCGCATTCTACGAGGAGGGCGCCCTCTGCGGCGGTCCCAGCAACCGCTGGCTCTCGCGCCTGGTGTCACAGATTTCTCATCGCTACCCCGCCCTAAATATCTTTGAGATTGGTGCCGGCACGGGTGCAACCACGGCATCTGTGCTGCGTGCTCTGGACGGCACGTTTTCGTCATACACGTTTACTGACATCTCCAGCGGCTTCTTCATGTCAGCTGAGGAGCGGTTTGCGGACCAGGCTAGCCGCATGGTCTTCAAGACGTTTGACATGGAAAAGGATCCGTCTGGACAAGGGTTTGCGGCGGGCTCATACGACGTCGTTGTGGCTGTCAATGTGCTGCACGTCTCGGCCGACATGGAGGCGTCCCTTGCGAACGTGCGCCGCCTTCTCAAGCCCGGCGGGTACCTCCTTGTGGGCGAGCTCACGTCTACGGACCTTCTCTTCACGGGCATGACTGTTGGAACGCTGTCTGGCTGGTGGATCGGCGCTGAGACCGGCCGGCCCTGGGGCCCGTTGCTCGATCTCAGTCAGTGGGATGCTCTTCTCAAAAGGACCGGATTCGCCGGGCTGGACACGGTGACTCCGGACATCAGCGCGTCCCTTCCGATGAGTGTGTTCGTGGCTCAGGCAGTGAACGACCAGGTCATGCTGTTGCGCAGCCCGCTCGCCGCCAAGGAACGACCCGCAGGAGTCAAGAACGACGGACTTGCCATCATCGGAGGCTCGACGTGGCCGGTGTACAAGCTCAGCCGCGACATTCACGCCGTCCTGGACCATCGCTGGCACAACAAGCAGTTCTTTAGCTCCGTCCAGGGTTTTGCGTCGTCTCCCATGGCCCAAGCCACCGCCACCAGCGGACCCGTCGCCGTCCTTTGCCTCACAGACCTGGACAAGCCTTACCTCGAGGACCTCACTGCCGACAAATTCGCCGCGCTCAAGGTCCTGTTCGCCTCGGCTGGCACCCTGATCTGGGTGACGCGCGGTTCAAGGGAGGTGGCCCCAGCCAGCTACGAAATGCGCGGGATCCTGCACACGGTCAAGACCGAAGCACCCAGCTTGAACATTCAGATCTTTGACCTCGACCCCGAGGCGCCTGACGGAGGCATCCAATCCAACACAGCGGCCGACTTGGCGGTAACCCTGCTCCGACACCACGTCCTCTTCAGCTGGGGCCTCGGCCAGAGTGCCAACGCAGACAACGACACGATGCTCTGGATGGCCGAGCCCGAGATTTTCGTCAGCAACCGCAGACAGCGCATTACCAGACTCGTGCCAGATTCGGACAAGAATTCACGGTACAACTCTCGCCGGAGAGATGTCTGGACCACCGTCAACCCCGCCAAGGAGACACTGGACCTTGTCGCCACCACGAGGCAGGGCAAGGAGAGAACCCTGGAGCTGCAAAAGGTGTCGCCGCTGAGACTGTCTGGCACCTCCTCCGGTTCTCGCACCATTAGGATCACGCACTCGGTGCTGAAGAGCATAGTCGTGAGCGGCGCCGGTTACCTGAGGCTCTGTGCGGGTGTTGATGTCGAGAGTGGTGAACCCGTCCTGGCTCTTGCCCACTCCAGCGAGTCCCCAGTGAGGGTCCCCACGGGATGTTGTGCTTCGCTGGCTGGAGGTCCAGTTGCATCCACACTCGTCTCCGTCGCCGCCTACCTGATCGCCAGCCACATTTTATCCTTCGCATCGAATGGTAGCACGGTTGTTGTCCACGACGCCGATGCCAATCTACGAGCGGCGCTGGACACCCTCGAGAAGGGTAAGAGGATCAGGCTCGTGTTTACGGCATCCGAGCTTCGCGAGGACAAGGATGGCAATGCGCCCATCTTCCTGCACCCGAACTTCCCCAGTCACAGCATCAAGTCCGTCGTCCCGCCTTCGGCGACAGTCTTTGCCCGTTTTTCACTTAGCGCTACATCGGATGCGGTTGCCGATGCGATTGCAAAGTGCTTGCCGTTGGGCTGCCTCACCATCAGCGAGGACGCGGTGGTCAGCCACGAGGTGGTCGGGTTGCCGAGCCAGCTGGATCTCGACATGAAACTGCAAGAGGCATTGAGTTATGCCCCTTTCCACAAGCCCAGTCGAGTCGAAACCGTTCCTCTGAAAGACGTTCCCAAGCAAGGCGGCATCAGCGAGACCCTGGCAGTGGTGGACTGGACGGTCAGTTCCTCGGTCTCGGTCAAGGTCCAGCCCATCGACTCCGGCCGGCTGTTCCACTCTGACAAGACTTACTTCTTTGCCGGCATGGCAGGAGATCTGGGGCAGTCGCTCGCAGAGTGGATGATCCTCCACGGCGCGCGGTTCATCGTGCTTAGCTCGCGCAACCCCAAGGTTCACCCCAAGTTTGTCAACGACATGGCTGTCCGATATGGTGCGACCGTCCAGCCCATGTCGGTCGACGTCACCTCCCTCGCCTCGCTCGAGTCCACAGTCGTCTCCATCTGCCAAACCCTCCCTCCCATCGCAGGCGTCGTCAATGGCGCCATGATCCTCGATGACGGCCTGTTTGCCAACATGACCTTTGAGCAGTTCGCTCGTGTGACCACGCCCAAGATTGTTGGCACGCAGCTGCTTGACCGGGTGTTCCATGACGACACCTCGCTCGACTTTTTCATCGTTGCGTCGAGTATCGCCTCGGTCATTGGCTTCTCCGGCCAAAGCAACTACTCGGCCGCGAACGAATTCATGACGGGGTTGATGCACAACAGGCGCCGCCGGGGTCTCGCGGGCTCAGCCATGAGCATCCCGGGCGTCCTTGGTCTTGGGTACGCCGCCAATCAGGCGGGCTTCGAGTTTGACTACTTTGAGAGCATCGGATACATCAACATCTCGGAGGAGGACCTGCACCAGCTGTTTGCCGAGGCAGTGCTGTCGGGCAAGGCCGGGAGTAACGCCCCTGTTGAGGTCGCCATGGGCGTCAATTACATTCCTGCCGATCTGATGATCAAGGACGCGCACAAGAGAGATGTCAAGTTCAGCCACTTTGTGAGCCGGGGAGATAAGAGCCAGGAGGCTGCCCAGGTGGCGGGCGGCAAGGCAAGCGTCAAGGTCAAGGTGCAGCTGCAGGAGGCCAAGAACGCGGAGGAGGCGTACGACATTCTGCGGGACGGATTTGTCGCGCATCTCAAGCGCATGTTGCGGCTGGGCGACGACCAGAAGCTGGAGGAGAAGGTGGCACTGATTGAGCAGGGTGTTGATTCGCTTGTCGCTGTGGATATCAGGTCGTGGTTCCTCAAGGAAGTTGCAGTGGATGTGCCGACACTGAAGGTGCTGGGTGGAGGATCGGTCGCGGATTTGGTGAACACGGCGCTCGAGAAGATGCCTGGGCTTGTGCAAAGCGGCGGCAAGACGGAGGAGCCGAAGCCGGGTCCCGTGTCGGTCCCGTCGAAAGGAAGCCCCATGCCGACTCCGTCTCCGCAGTCACGCGGCAGCCCGATCTTCACGCCCCTTGCACCATCAGAGGGATCTGGGTCTGTTTCGGGAGCCACGACACCGCAGTCCAGGGATCCGCTGGAAAAGCCGAGGGCCAAGGTGGATGTTCTAGAGATTACGGAGGCGACCCTGCTGTCGGAGTGAGAGGCAAGATGGGGTAGTGTGAGATGAGACCTTTCGTCGCTGACTCGTTTCTCCTGGGGGAGTTTGTTTACTATTCTTCTGTTCCAAAGCTTTCCTACCAAATTTATCATCGTTGAACTCTGGTACCTTAACCCACGATATTGCGACTCGTCATCTTTCCAGCTCGTGACCCAAAACGCTTCCAAGTTCCATACCGAGTGTCTCTACTGAATGCCCATGCGGTTATTTGTGTACTCATTCAGGGGTTCAGGGGCTTCGGCGGTTCACGGGCTTCGGGTCTCCGCGAGCCCTCCGTTGCATGGCCCAAAAAAGTCGACCTCTTGGCTGAGACTTCCCGACGCATCCCATGAAGTCTTACCGGGCAGCACTCCGACATGGACATTCGTCGGCCCTTGACAATGTTCGGAGTTTTCTCAATTGAGCCAGCCGAGGTGGGGCTCAAGTGCATTTCGGATGTTGCATTTGTCTGGGGTAACCTCCGGCTCCGGCTTCGGCCAAGATTCGGAGGTCCCGGTAATCACAAGATATCGCTGCGGTTTCGACCAATTCAAGTCGTTTGACCCGGGGGTTGGATCGGGTTCGGTATGTCCTGTTTAGCGACGAGTCTGGCCTGAGACAGGCGCGCCTTTGGACATCAGCGATTCCTCGGGAATTTACTGTTATCGCGCAAGGCCTCTTTCTCGCTGCAAACTTTCTCGTCGGCAACAGTGTGCGGGTTTTCCAAGAATCATCTCTTGTTGCTCCTTTCGTCCTTTGGACCAACCCTTTGCCGGTTCCCAGTCGGCTGTTTGGCATCTCCAGAGTGCCTCGTCGCATGCCAATCTAATTTGTATCTTCTACCCGTTTCCCTCTATTACTCACTCCATGACGGCGTGACATCTCCTTCCACTCACTCTGCGTCATCCGCGCTGCTCTGATCATGAAGCGCATCATCCTCTTACAGTTCTTGGCACTGTCCTCGGCCACTGTGATCAGCAAGCCCCCCGGTTTGCTCGACCGCAGTGTTCCTTCGCTCCAATATGGGTGCCAGAACACGCCAACATCTCGCCGCTGCTGGGGCAAGCACAGCATCGACACCAACTACTACGACACAATCCCAGATACCGGAAAGACCGTGGAGGTCTGGCTGTCCGCGCAGGAGGCCGAGTGCAACCTGGATGGGTACAAGCGACCCTGCATGACATTCAACGGGACGGTGCCGGGCCCTCTGATCACGGCCAGCTGGGGAGACAATCTCGTCATCCATGTAACCAACAACCTCAAGGCCAACGGCACCGCCATCCACTGGCACGGCCTTCGCCAACTCGACAGCGTCGAGTACGATGGCGTGCCGGGAGTCACACAGTGCGCGATCGCGCCCGGCAAGACGCTCACCTACAGGTTCAAGGTTACCCAGTACGGCTCGACGTGGTATCATAGCCACTTCTCGCTCCAATACTCGGAGGGCCTCTTCGGACCCATGATCCTCCACGGCCCGGCGACGGCCAACTACGACGAGGATCTCGGCGTCCTCTTCCTCCAAGACTGGTCCCACCGGACAATCTTCAGCGCCTGGGACTGGAAACAAAAGTACGGCATCACCCACTCGCTCAGCAATCTTCTCATCAACGGCGCCAACACATTCGACTGCTCCGTATACGGCGGGGCCGATCCTAACTGCGTGGGCGGCGGCAAAAAGTCCCAGTTGGTGTTCAAACCGGGGAAGAAGTACCTCATCCGCCTCACCAACGTCGCGCTCGACAGCCAGTTCCGCTTCAGCATCGATGGACACAAGCTCAAGGTCATCGCCAACGACCTGGTTCCCATCGTGCCGTACGAGACGGACAGTGTGGTCCTGAGCGCTGCACAGCGGTATGACATTGTGGTCGAGGCCAAGGCCAATCCAGGGAATTACTGGATGCGCGCGCAGTGGGTGAACCATTGCGCCGCCGTCGCAAACGACAACCCCGGGTCCGGGACTGCCATTGTGCGATACGACACGAAGAGCACGAGCGATCCAACCAGCACCACCAACGTCACCCTCCCTGCCACCTGCGCCGACGAGCCAAAGCAGAATCTCGTCCCGCATGTCAAGATGGACGTGACCAACATCGCCGGGACGACACTCGAGAATCTCAACATGCGGCTCACCCACGAGGGGGTGTTTCAATGGACCATCAACAGCAGCAGTCTCATCATCGACTGGGCGAACCCGACACTCAAGCGGATCCTCAACGGGGATGATATTTTCCCCACGCCGTATAACATCATCCCAGTCGAGGTACCTCATGACTCCTGCGCTTTGTCCATCGCTCATGCTGACAACACCGAAGAAGACAGCCAACCACAGCCGGACCGACGAATGGGCGATCCTCGTCATCGAGAACCGCGCGGCCGGCGCCCTCGGCTACGTCGCTCATCCGATCCACATGCACGGGCACGATTTCTGGATCCTGGCGCAGACCCAAGATGCGCACTGGGACGGGACCACGGCGTCCTTCAACCTCAAGAATCCGCCGCGGCGCGACACGGCCGTCCTCCCTGCACATGGTTTCCTCGCCATCGCCTTCCGCCTTGACAACCCCGGGGTGTGGCTGGTGCACTGCCACATTGCGTGGCACGCGAGTCAGGGTCTCGCGCTCGAGTTTGTTGAGCGGGAGGGGGCCATCTCGGTGAGAGGGAGGGACAGGAGAGCGTTTGATGACACGTGTAGGGGATGGGACAGATGGGTAGGGCAGGATGGGGGACCGCCTTTTGGGCAGCCTGATTCGGGGATTTGACAAGTGATACCCTCAGGTATCGCTGGGTGCGCAATATGCGGAAGACTTGTGTGCCAGAGGCAAAAGTAAGTATTATCTCATTGTTGTGGTGATGGTTGTTGTGTTGGAGGTTGCAGCTCCTGGTCGCTGCTGTAACGGGCTGAGCCCTGCACAGGCCTCGGCAACCCTCGGCCAACCCTAACCCTCGATGCCCCTGAGCACCCCCAGAGTCAACGACTCCATCAACAACTCCGTCGACGACGACTCCGTCGACGACCCCACCACACTTACCCCTTTTCTGCTTGGTGTCTCCGTCCGGCCAGACAGAGAGCATCGCGACATGCGGACCATTTCTCAAGCTCAGTTATACTCGTAGAGTCGTCATCAGATAGTCGCAATACACTCCTGTGACCGTTACAGTACGTATTTATCTGGTTGATCTCCGACGTAAACTCTTCTGAAATCCGTGTCCCTATCCTCCTGATAAATCCTCCTTTGAATTTCTTCGCATTGGAGAGCAGCGATCTTAACGCCGTATGCCCGTTCCCGAGACCGCTTATTCTGCTAATAGATCGCTTGTGGAAGAAGTCCCAAAAGTCCTTGAGCTCTTTTATCGGCGGGAGCTACGCACCTGGCCCGAGCATTAACGCTTCGAGGGACTCAAAGTTATCAACCTGACCCCGCTTATCCAAGCACCAGCTAAGCTCGACGTCAGATCCCGCAGCTGGAATCACAAACGAGGAGGAGCCTTACTCTAAGTAAATCCTGAGGATACTATCCTACATATCTACCACATATAGGTCAAAGTCATAGCCCACATGGCCCGCATTGTCCTCCTCTCTGTTGACGCGCTGAGCAAGTGTCCCTCGCTCGTATCCGTTGCCCTTCGCAAGGCGGACGTTCGCCTGGGTCTGTTCTTGTCTTGACCGTGTTTTACCGCGTTTCGTGGCCCATAAAGGCGCCATCGCCGTCGCTTTCGTCATCGCTGTCGCCGTTGCCAGATGCATCGCGCTGCGCCTGAGTCGTTTGGTCTCGCGCAGACCAGGGCGAGATGGAAGCAGGGAGGCTGCCGCCCGCTGGGGGCGGCGGGGCAGGGCGCGTTATCAAGTCCCCGCAAAGCCATGCTATGCGCCTTTTGCATCCTTTCTCTTTCGTTTTTTTCCCCTTTCCTATTCTCTATTTTTCTGTTTCTTAAAATTCGAATTGAGGAGTGTTGGGTGTCGGGACCGGGGGGGCAGCGACGAGGAGGGTGGCGGCGACGGTTGGTTGGGCGGGAGAGTGCCCTGCTCACCCTGCTCACCCTGCTCACCCAGGCCGCTCCAAGTCCCGCAAGAGTGAACGTTTATTTGGGGAATTGGGTGCTTAACTCTTACCCCGCATCTGTTTTCAGGCAACCAAGCACACAGTCAATCCATGGCTGGAAAAGGATTGCGGCAAACGAGTGTATTATGCCCACCAAACAACTTGGTACGACTCAGTGAGAGCCTGGGAACTATCTGCATCTCTAGGATCCGTCCTAAGATACCTACCTAGGTACCTAGGTACCTATCCATTGTTAACTCAAGATGCCAACTCATGTGTGCCTCGCCAGATGGAAACGGGCCAGTCGGTCAAGAGGCCGGGTCGTGAGCCGCCAGGCCCACGGCCACCCCTATCAGCTGATCTCCCAAGAAAATGCACCAGCAACTTGGCCATGGTCAGATGTCAAATACAGCGTGGCTTGTCAAGATCATGAGGAAGGCCACATCCAGCGAGAGTCACCCAACGCTATCCCGCACCTGACCACTCGTCCTTCCAGCAGTCTGTCAAGCTGTCCGCCTTCTTGGAAGGAAACAACAGCCATGTGGAGCAAATCCATTAAATCGACGGTGACGTCTCCCTACTTCGACGGTCTCTAACTGTTTTTGGTTGTTAGTACTCGATATCACCTTCCTGGTTTATGATCACAAGTCGTGTTGTTGTGCTTGAGCCTCGGTGCGCTATTCTGCCGAAATACCGACACGGAGTAATTTGCCAGCACAGAGGCAGCGATGTTCAACTTTAATCTAATTATACCCCAAATTAAGAGCCTATCCCCGATGTTCCCCTCAATAAAGGAGCATCGCACATTAAACGCGCCCTCCAAATCTACAAAAATGCCTGCTCCCAAATCCCCGAGCAGGGCCGCTCGGCGGCATCACGCCTCACCCTTTACAAACAACAGGACGCTGTCTCCATGATGAGACTCGCTCTCGCTCTGTTAGCCCTGGTCGGCCTTGGTAAAACCGCCCCAAGCCCACACCAGCCGCACGATGACCTGTCCAGCCGCGCGGCCTGGCCCAACGGCCCCTTCGTGACCTCGGGCCGTTGGATCCTCGACGCGTCCGGCAAGAACCTAACCTACGCGGGCACCAACTGGCCGAGCCACGCCGACGTCATGATCCCCGAGGGATTGCAGTACCAATCGATCGAGACCATCGTGCAGAAGATCAAGAGCGTGGGCATGAACGCGGTGCGCCTGACCTTTGCCATCCAGATGGTCGACGAGATCTACACCAACGGGGGCACCGACGTGACGCTGCAGACGGCGTTCGCGCAGGCGCTGGGCCAGGCCAACGGCGTGAAGGTGCTCGCCCAGGTCCTGGCCAAGAACCCTCGCTTCACGGCGACGACAACGCGCCTGCAGGTGTTTGATGCCGTGGCGGCCGAGCTCGCCCGCCAGCAGATCTATGTCCACCTCGACAACCACATCTCCAAGGGCATGTGGTGCTGCTCCAGCACTGACGGGAACAGCTGGTGGGGAGACACTTACTTTTCTGCTGCAAACTGGACCAGGGGGCTGTCCTACATGGCAAACCACGTCAGTCCTTTCCCCTTTACCATGCCCTCAAGAGCATCGCATTAATCCCCCCTCATCTGTCTAGGCCAAATCCTGGCCCGCCTTCATGTCGATGGGCCTCCGCAATGAGCCCCGCGACCCAACCAACATCCCCTCCCTCAGCAAGTCCTCCTACAACTGGCAGACCTGGTACACCTACATGCGCCAGGGCGCGACCGCGGTCCACTCCGCCAACCCCGCCCCCCTCATCTTCCTCTCCGGCCTCTCCTACGACACCTACCTCACCCCGGTCGTGCAGGGCACGGCCCTGACGCCCGGCACCGGCAAGTTCAGCCTGGGCGATTTCGTGGGGTACGCGGATAAACTGGTGCTGGAACTGCACAACTACGAGAACTCGATCGGGAGCTGTTCAAGTCTGCAGGGGAATCTGGAGAGGAACGGGTTTGAGGCACTGAGGGGCGGCGCGGGGAAGGCAGTGATGCCGGTGATGATGACCGAGTTTGGGTTTCAGATGGACGAGAAGACGTGGAAGGGGGTGTATGCGAGCTGTTTGGCGAGCTATTTGCCGGGGATCAAGGCAGGGTGGACGATTTGGGTGCTGGCGGGGAGTTATTACATACGCTCGGGCACGCAGGACTATGATGAGGGGTGGGGGCTGTTGAATCACGACTGGAGCGCGTGGAGGAGTCAAAGCTATATAGATGGGGCGTTTAGGGAGATGGTCAGGGCTACGTTGAGTTAAGGGGGTCATTGAGAGCGGGGTACTACATGCTACCCCTGAGGCTGGCATTGCCAGCTACGGTTGAGTCTTTCCGAGTGTGGTTCACAACCTGTTTTCTTCGTACCAGTCAACATGGATCATCTTTACCTTACATACGAATGACAGAATAACAGGGCTGAAAGCGTGGGTACACGCGATGGAACAGGCCTGTTCTTGGGGACAATCGAGGTCAGCCCGCCACAATCCAATGTGGTTGAATTACTCTGTTCGGGTCGACCGAAACGGAACGTTTACCTTGACTGTGCCGTCCATGTTCCAGTCAGCAAGGAGATAACCGAACGCGGTACCGGTTTAAACCCAGGGTTCTGTATTCGTATCCGGGTGCATGGCTGACGCGCCGACCGTGTGATTCTACGGCGCAGCACCTCCGTGTCTTGGCCAGACATGATTCTTCCCGCCATGCTCGCCTTCGAGAACCATGAAATGGTACGCCCCGTGACAATGCCGAGGTTCTTGGAGTAACACAGCTGGAGGTCAAGGCTTCACGCCTCCACCCAAACAAGTGCAATGGAACATGCCTCCATCTTGATGATACGCAATGCACTCTCGACCCCATCTCTTTCCGTCGATCATTGATCCACCAGCCTGATCGGGCATCGGTCACGACACGTGAAGCCCCTGACGCCGCCAATCAACATGGGATCCTGGAGGCATGGCGAGTTGTGGCGGCACTTTGCAAGCAGTCGGCGGGTTTGTGCCACACGGCCACGTCCGCTCTCCACACCACGAGGCTTCAGGGGGGCGAGCCTTAGTAGCCCAAGCCAGAATGTAACGCTCTCACCACCATCTTCTCAAATGTGTGATGCAGACAGGTCCGTCTTCGGAGACACCGCAGTCCGTGGTATTCCCAGGCGGGGAGTATGAGATGGGACAGACCCGATCACTACCCGAGAATCAACAACACCCACGGGCTTCTCAGCTTAGGAACCACCAAGCATCCACACATAACCGAGCAGCAGCCATCTGACACCGCGCCGCGCCCTTGCATCCCGCGTGGCGCCCCACGATATCCCTCTGCATGTTCCTCCCCCAAAGGCTAACGCAGGTCCACCCGCATGCGGCTTCCAGAGTGACCTCCCGCTCACCTTAATCACACTCGGCCCACCCCGCTGTGTTTCAGTCCCTGTATGTACGCCACTCGACGGGAATGCCCATCCCAAGAGGGGGCGGCGTGGGGCGGCGGCGGCAGCGACCCCTCCCCTCTGGTAGACCTTAGTAAACAACGCATATCCTCTCGGGTGTTGAACTCTGGAAGGAACATCTCTGCATGCATGCGTGAATCAGGACTGCCGTTCGTTTGCTCTGTGTTTCGCGCGACTTGGGGATCTGTTGCTGTTGTGTCCGCATACCTCCAGTCAGCATGGTCTGATGGCTCTCGCTCACATAATGCCTGGTTTCCTTTTGTTCTGGTCGTGTCTCGTTTTGCTTTCTCCCAGTCTGGCGGCGGCGTGCCCCCCGATATCAGCCAAAAACACCAAGTTGTTTGACGAAGATGGTCGCCAGTTCTTCATCAGGGGTACTGAACCTTTCTCTCCCTAGATTGGGCAACTTTTTATTTGATACTAACCACCACTTCCGTCCAGGCGTCGCGTACGTCGTCGGGAATGCCGACTCCGATCCGTTGGTGGACGCAAAGCAGTGCCAGCTTGACGCGGTGTTGATGAAGAAGGCGTCCATCAACACCATCTACGTCTACACCGTCGACAGCACGCAGAACCACGACGCCTGCATGAAGACGTTTGCCGACCATGGCATCTACGTGTGGCTCCAGCTGGGCTCTTTGGCGACCAACTCGGTACGTTGGACACCCCACCCGCCATTGTCATCACCACAACCAGACTGACAGCAACCCTAGAACGGACCCCAATGGACGCTCGCCGTCTACGCCGCCTGGACCGAAACCATCGACGCCTTTGCAAACTACAACAACACCCTCGCCTTTGGCATCGGCCAAGAAACCATCACCAACAGTATGCCTCCCCCCCCCCCTCCCTTCCCACCCAAGTCAAACCCATCTAACCCCCCACCGCAGCAACAACCCCCACCGCCCCCTCCCTCAAATCCGCCGCCCGCGACATCCACACCTTCCTCGCCTCCCGCTCCTACCGCCCCATCCCCCTCTCCTACTCCGCGTCCGACGCCTCCTCCCTCCTCGCCCTAACCGCCTCCTACCTCACCTGCGCGGGCCCAGCCACCCCCACGGACGCGGCCATCGACCTCCTCGGGCTGAATCTCTTCCTCCCTTCCTCCTGCAGCGGGCAGTCAATATCTAATCTGCGCGCGCAGCTGGAGGGGTTGGGGTTGGGGATACCCGTGGTGGTTTCTGAGGCTGGGTGTCGGAAAAGTGATACGGAGCCAGGGGCGGGGAGGGATTTTGCGGAGGTGGCGCTGCTGCTTGGCGGGGAGGGGAGGGAGGTTTTCTCGGGGGTGAGCGTGTTTGAGTGGGCGATGCGGACGGGCAAGGCCGAGTATGGGGTTGTGAAGTACCCGTCTGACGGAGGGGGAACGCCGGA
>MU855401.1:0-40089 GCA_033296695.1 Staphylotrichum tortipilum | reverse complement strand
TGAGTAGTATCTATGGGGCGGCTGCGGGGAGTCCGGTGGCTACGAGGGTTGTTGGGACGGGGACGGCCACGCACAGCGCACCGGCGTGTCCGAGTCGGGATGTTGCGAAGGGGTGGTTGGTGGATGGGGAGGGGGTGCTGCCGAGTATTAGTGGACTGCAGATTGGCACGGTCACGGTGAGGACCACGGTGACGAGCCCGCCTGGGGCGGGGGGGACGGGGTGGGGGGTGACAGGGGGAGGTGCTGCTGCGGGAGTGAGCGGAGGGGGTTTGTCAACCGGAGCCGTGGCGGGAATCGCGATTGGGGCAGTCATCGGTGTGTTGGCGGTTGTTGTTGTTGGGGTGTTTATGTGTCTACGACGGCGGCGTAGACGGATGCCCGCGTCTGCCCCTGAGGAGCCTCGGGAGCTGCCAGATATCGGTGTCATGGAGGACCGCCCCCCGAGCTACACCTACCCCGAGGACAAGGCGGAGCTGCCCGAGCAGCCCATCATGGTCGTCGAGATGGACGGGTTCCCACAGTCGGCCTCGTCATCGACAGGCTCGTGGAAGATGCCGATCCAGGGGAGAGAGGATTCCCCGACGGTCGCCACGGCCGCTGAGCTCCCGGAAAAGAGGTGGACACGGACGACGCGGTACGAGTTGGAGGAGAACTATCTCGGTAACGTGGTGTCAAAGATGAGCTCGGCGGAGTCGGAGGTCGACAGAGGGGGGCGAGCGATATGGCAGGTGTCGCCGTTGAGTCCGGACAGTGTCAAGCACACGAATAACTATGCGTACATGTAACATTAGTTGGGCTTTTCAGGGGTGTATTTATGTCAATGTATAACCACAGTTACCTCGCGTCCAGTGCCATGACCGGACAGTGTAACTCCTCGACGAGCTTGTGCCTTGCCGGTACCCTTCCCCCTATCTTCCTTTTAAGGCACGGGTCACAACCGGCCATCCACCCCGAGACACCACCTTGGGGATTCCAGACACATAGATCATTCCATTCCTTCCTCATACGTACACTAATCCATACAGTCGTTCCCCTTTCTACCCCCCTTCCCCTGCATACGCCCCAACCCGACCGCCCCTATTCACCATTAAATCGACAAAAATGAAAGGCAGCCACCCCATGACACCAAAAGAACCAACCCCCACCACCCCTTACCCCCTCATCACCCCCCCCCCAGTATTAAAATTTAAAATACCTCGGCTCCTCAAAAACATGATACTGATGCCCCCTGACCCCCTCCCCCTTAAACATCCCAGGAAACCTCCACCCCCGGGGAACCTGTTCTTCATTTACCCTCCGATCCCTCAATTTCTTGGGCGCGGCCCACGTCGCCGCGCGGTCCTTATCCGTCGCGGGCACCACAAACTTGGCCACCTGCAGCTCGGTATCGGTAATCGTGCTCCTGCTCACCCGCGCATAACCCGTGCGCCGCAGGCCCTTGAACAGGATGTACTCGCACCACCTGTCGTCGTCCGTCTCGTCGACGTCGTGCATCCCGCTGACGTCGGACACGTACGTGTTGTAGTTGCCCTTGAGCGGATCCGTGACCAGGTATGAGAGGAGGATGCTCGGGCGCGGGGAAGAGCCCATCAGTTTGGAGAGGTATTCCGATTGCAGCCGGCGGTCCTCCGGGTCCTCCTCCTGGCCAGAGTGGAAGACAAAGACGTCGACAAGCGTGCCGTAGACGTCGAGGGTGGCGTGGATCGCCGGCGCCAGCTCGCCCACCGGGCTCGGCAGCAGGTGGTGAGTCGAGTTGAGGATGGGGAACTTGGAGAGCAGCGCGGCGCCCCAGGTGTGCTTGTTGGGGCCCGGGCCGTAGTCGACGTACATGCCGAGGTCCTCGGCGAGGAACTGCGTCGTGTCGCGGTTGCCCATGATGATGCGCTGTAGGTCCGACTCGAGCAGGCCGACCACGTCGATCTCGAGCTCCTTGATCAGGTCGCGCATGCGGTACTCGGACGACCACATGTCGTTGTCGAGCGAGAAGTGGATGGTCCAGATGCCGGCGGTCAGGAGCCGGTCCTCGGCGTGGTACGGCTTGTAGTCGTTGGTCGGGAAGCGGAGGAAGCTCGCGCACAGAAAGAGGAGGTTGAGGAGGCCCAGGGCGCCGAGGTGGTACTTGCGGTGGTGGGTGTTGACGGGCCGCTGGTCCGCCTTCTTGTAGGCGGGCTTGGCCTGCTGGGAAATGAGGTCGAACACGCCGGCGCCGATCAGCAGCATCATGGTGATCATGATCCAGTCCGTATGCTCGCGGACAAGCGGGCCGCCGGGAACAAAGGCGTAGGCGACGACCCAGACGTGGAAGAGAACCACAAAGTTGTAGATCAGGAAACCCAGGCCAAGGCTGACGGCAGGGCTCTTCTTGGCAGCGCTGCTGATTAGGGGGACCGAGATGGCCATCAGATACACGGTCAAAGTCAGACCGCCGTAGTAGCCAAACCACTCAGAATAGAGGGTGAGCAGAGCGGCGCCGACGCTGCCCACGCCGAAGGCAGTCCATGTGGTGACAAGGCCGGGTTTGGAAACACCGATGACAACACCGACAGTCATGGCGGCAATGGTGTACCAGCCGTGGATGTTGGAAACTGGGCCCCTAATCGGGTACCCATCCCAGACCCAGAGGATCATGGTGCTGGTGTCCGAAAGCAGCGAATGCAAACCGAAGAACAAGCCGCCGATGCCAAACGCAGAGAGGAGCGCCGACCCGTTCTTCTCAGCAGCGGGGCTCCCACCCTGCAGGGGCGCGCGACGGGTGAATCTCAGGGCCGCGAGGACTCCGAGGACCAGGCCGGTGCCGTTCCAGCCCCCGTTGGCAGCATGCATGATGGGCCAGATGGGGTTGTTGGTGTACCAGGCAAACTTGGCCACAGACGACATGAGCAGGCCGACCACCCAGGCGACGACGCGCGCCTCCAGCCTGGCGGGTTGCGCCGAGTCCAAAGATAGCGTAATAGCCCAACCGAGACATGTCGCGCCGACGCCGAAACCGACAGCGAAGAGGCGGCAGACGGTATTCTCGACGAGATACGCGGCCAGGCCAGCCAGCGACAGCAGGTGGATGCGGCGCTGGTTCTTGACAAGCTTGGGGCGCAACGACTTGATGCCGAGCAGGGCAGGGGCAACGGTCGACATGACAAGGACCTCAAAGCCCGAGATACCCATGTGCCAGAGCGGGAAATCTGTCCAGTGGTCAGAGTGGGGGTCGGGGATGCGGGACAAGGGGCGGGTCACTTACACCAGACAACCACACCCAAACTGGTTAGGATTGACCAGAAGACAAACTTGTCAAAGTTAGAAACGGCTTCCCATCACATGCCATTCTTGTGATACTTACGCCGTGGTAAACATCGGCAGCAATATCGAGGGCGTCAGCCAAGCGGAAGCCGGCAGAAAAGACGCCGGCCATGGTCTTCTCCTTTCTGCCCCACAATTGTCAGTCCAACGCAGGCCAACAGGGCAGGACGGGGTAGTTTAAGCGGGGCGCTTACTCTTTTTCAAGAACGGCAGCGGACACGGAAGACGGCTCGGCATGGCTGCAACAGGGCTTTAGAAGGTGTCGTCTCGTCATTGAGGAAAAAACCAAAGTGTGAATATGTACAAGCCCCCATCCGCAGCGTGGGCGAGACAGGGGCTAGCGCGGAAGCCACTGTACGTACCCCTTGCTCGCGCCCTTGACGTCCCTGACGACCACCTCGAACGTGTCAAAGTCCAGCGCCGTCACCGCGTCGAAGCCCACGTCGAGGAGGATCAGCGACCATTCGAAGAAGGCGTAGATGGTGTAAGCTGGGAGCTCGTGTTAGCGGGGGCAACACCCTGCCGCACTGCAACGCTAGCCGGCTCGGCTGGGGCCAAACGCACCTCCCGGCACGCGGTGGACCTTGTGCTGGATAAAGAAGTAGACCAGGGGGACGAGGGTGCCAAAGAAGCCGGCAGCCAGATACTTCCGGTATTTGATGGCCTTGGCGTTGGGCGGGCTGAGGGCGATGCAGCCCGCGGTCCAGGGAATCGTGAATACGAGGTACGAGATCATCAGGATGTCGTGCCAGTCGTGGTCGTCGGTCGACGTGATGTATGTCCAGCCGCCGCATGTCAATGTCCGAATCAGGCCGGCGCCGGCGACGAGCTTGGGGAGGGAGCGTCCGGGGCGCGCGGTGAGGAGATACCAGAGGCCGACGAGGGCGAATCGCGGGCCTGGCGGAGGGGCAAGTGTTAGCGAGCGGAGCTCTCGAAGCGAGGGCGCGAAGGTGGGGATTCGAGGGGAACCAGAGGAGGACTGCGTACCAGACGTGATGGCGATGAAGATCATAAACATGGAGCGCTCGGGGTAGCGGTCGCCAATGGTGGCCGAGACGGACGGGAACCACTCGTCGGGGAAGCCATACCACTCGTTCTGGACGATCTTGTGGTAGTGCAGCGAGGAGCCGACGATGAGGGCGCTGAGGAAGGCGACTGCGGGAGGGAGGGAAGGAGAGTAAGTCAACACATGGTCTCGCCCACAAGGTGCGACAGCTGCGACAGCTGCAACGGCGCCAATGACGCCAATTCCACTGCCATTTGCCATTGGGGGTCGGTCACGCACGGTAGGCAAAGATGGTGTGCGACCAGCTCACCCACTGGCCGCCGAACGAGAGCACGACGGTGCCCGCGTCCTTGTCCTTGTAGCGGGCCGTCATGGTAGGCGGGAGCGAGTGGTGCGAGTTGGACGTGTGTGTGGCTGCGACGGCGTCTGTGTCTGCGTCGGCGTCGGGGTGTCTGGTGCTGCAATGACAGAGGGGTGCGCGCTGGGGAGCTGCGGGGAGCTGGCGGGAGCTAGAGCTGCTTGAAGCACATGTGAAGCCCAGCCCTACGGCAACAACTTTAACAGCAATTGCAACGGCAACAACAACGCCGTCTCTCCAACGGAGGAGCGAGAATCGAGGGTCCGACTCGGGTATCACCAAAACAAAAGGGAAAAAAATCAGCCGACGACGAAGGGAGCCCGTGGGGACCAACGAGGGCGCGCGAAAGGCGCGGATCCCTCGGCAACGCGATGCTGAGAATCCAGGAATGGCGCCTTGGTGCGTCTTGGTCTGTCTTGGGCTGCCCTTGCTCACTCATGTCGACCCCCCTCCCTTGCTCCCTTCGACTTGCTCACACCCCTGTCGCGGTACATTCGGGGTGGGCCGCGGGGTTGGGGATTTCCCGAGAAAGGAAAGCATGGGATTGTCTCCCGCCATGGCATCCAGTTTGGGTTCTTGGTTGCTTGGTGGCTGCAGTGTGGGCGGTGACCACTGGCAGTACTGAAATAGCGCCCAGACCCGCTAAAAAGTCCAGTCGAGACCAGCTCCACCGCCAGCTTTATCACCAAGCAAGAAGGCCTTCTCCAACCACCACCTACCTACAACCACCATCCATTGCACGCCCCAACCGCACCCAATCACAGCAATGGCCGGCGTTTCCGACAAGGCGCGCTTCTACCTCGAGCGCGCAGCCCCCGAGTTGCGCAGCTTTGAAGAAAAGGAAATCTTTTCCAAAGTCCGTCGCATCCCTCTCCCCCATCCTATCACCAACTTTGCCCCAACTAACCCTCCCCCGCCTCTCCAGGAAGAGATTCGCTCCCTCGTAACCAAGCGCTCCGACTACGAACACCTGGTACTTGCCCCGGGGACCAAGCCCACCGACTTCCTCTCGTACATCGCCTGGGAGCGCTCTCTCGACCGCCTGCGCGCCAAGCGCTGCCGCCGCCTCAACCTGCGCTCGTCCTCCTCCCACGCCAGCCACGCCCGCACATTCGGCATCTTCGAGCGCGCCGTCGGCAAGCACCCGGGCTCCTTGTCCCTGTGGCGCGCGTACCTTGACTTCGCCGCCCAGGCCAAGGCCACCAAGCGCTGGCGGCGGATCGCCGCGCGTGCGCTGCGCCTGCACCCGGCGGATGCTGGGCTGTGGGCGCTCGCCGGGCGCAGGGCCGCGCAGGCGGGGGATATGGAGCGTGCGAGGGCGCACTTTTTGAGGGGGTGTCGGTTCTGTACCGGGGAGGCCACGCTGTGGGTGGAGTACGCGCGTTGCGAGATGGAGTGGCTGGCGCGGATGGAAGCGAAGAAGGGTGGGAAGGGCGTGAGGAAGGGCGTGCAGCCCATGGAGGCTATTAAGGCGACCGAGGCGGTGCAGGAGGGGGATATCATCCGGTTTGATGACGATGATGAGGACGACAGCGGGAACGAGGGCGAGCTGATGCTGCCTGACCCTGACGCCGAGGGGCTTGGGACCAAGCCAAAGCCCAAGGTGTTTGACGAGGAGGCGAGGCGGAAGATGGAGCAGAGCCCGGCGCTGAGCGGGGCCATACCCATGGCCATCTTTGGCATTGCCCAGAAACAGCCGTTTTTCAGCCCCGCCGCGGCCGAGTCCTTCTTCGACGCGTTTGCTGCCTTCAGCACCGTCGAGTCGCAGGACAAGATTGTGCAGCACGTGCTGGGCGCGATGGAGGAGCTGTTCCCGAACCACCCGTGCACCTGCAGCTGCCAAATTCGCCAGCCGCTCATCGGCGTCGACGTGCTCACTGCGGCCTTCCCCAAGGCGCTGCGAGAGTCGCTGGCGCGGCTGAAGGGAGCGATGGAGCGGACGGACGATAAGAAGGCGTTGGCGGGGAAGATGGTGGAGTGGGTGGACACCCTCGTCGCCACGGACGGGTTGGATGCCGCCATCAAGACGGTGCTGGAGCATACGAAGCGCTCGCTGGAAGCGCAGATGGCTTAATACCCCAGATAATAATATACTCTCATACCCACCCCACGACTCTCCAAATCTACCAGTCCATTATGATTACAGTATCCTGAACCCTCACTCCCTTAGTGAACCCATCACCACCCCCGCCCCCTCCCCCCCTTCTCATTCACTTCCCCTCCATAACCTTCAAAACAGCCTCCCACTCCCCCTCACTCACCCGACTCACACTCAGCCGGCTCTGCTTGAGCATCTGCATATTCGCCAGCGGACCGCCCGCCCCACCCATTTCGCGCAGCTGCTTGAGAGTGACCGGCGCGGGGAACTTGCTGCGGAATTTGACGTGCACCACGCTCCACTTTGGGTCGGAGGGGGAGGATTTGGGGTCGTAGTAGGGCGCGGCGGGGTTGTGGGCTGATACTGCGGCGGGGGGTCAGTCTCTTTTCCCCAGGAGGTGCGCTTAGGAGGAACGAGAAGGGAGGGGGCTCACAGTCGGGCGTGTGCTCGCGCACAATCTCCATGGTCCCCACGATCCCCGGTTCTTTGCAATTCGAGTGGTAGAAGAAGGCCAGCTCGCCCTTTTTCATGGCGCGGAGGTTGTTGCGCGCCGCGTAGGCGCGGATGCCTTTTCCACATTCACATGTCAGCCTGTTGCCTTTCCGTTGGGAGGGGTTCCCTTCGTTGGGATGGGGGAGAGGTGAGGGAGGAGGGGATGAGAAACGTACCATCCCATGGCTCCGGCTCAGTCCGCGCGGCCAGGTCATCAATAGAAAACTTCACGTCAACGCCGTTCTCGAGGCGGGACTCGGGCTCGGCTTTGAGGAGCCAGTAGTTCCGCTGCCCGGGTTCGCCTTCAGGCGCAGCGGTTCCGTTGGTGGTTGTTGCATCTTCGGCTGCCTTTGTGGTCTTGGACTTGGCGGGTGCCGCTTTCTTTGCGGCGGCTGGCTTCTTGGTATTGGTTGACTGCTTGGTGCTGGGCCGGCCTCGCCTGGCTCGAGGCTCCAAGTCTGCTTCGGGGGCGGATTGGTGCTGCGAGGGCGTCAGTTATTTGGCTGGATATTGTTCTGGGTCTGGGGATTGGGTCAAGAAGGATGAGGGTGATCAATAATTCGGTAACGGGAAGGGCAATATTTCGATAGACGATTTGGGTTGGCTACCTCTTCGGCCTCGGGCTCAGGCGCCTCCTTCTTCGTTGCCTTCACCCGCTTCCTGGCGCCAGCGTCTCCTGGCTTTGGTGTTGCATCCTCGGGTTTCTGAAGTCGCACCGATCGCCTCCGCGCTGGCTCACCCTCCGGCTCTTCCGCAGGCGCCGATTTCCGCTTGGGCATGGTGAAGCTGAGTCCTGGGCCAATTGTACGTCGCAGCGTCGTTGTGTGAATCGCGTGTCTGAGCATCGAGCCAGGGCAGACTGGTGGGAGTTGGATTGCAGCCAAAGGCTGCAGGGGATAGATGTACAGTGCGGGTGAGGACGCATTTCACACACCACTCACTCACTCACCCCGGCCAGAGCTAACCTCTTCCTCACTGGGCTTAAAACTGAATATCCAGCAATTCAATATCCCGTATCCCATGACCATTCCATCATCCACAAACTCGACACTCTCCACAGGCGAGGTCTCCTGTCACTCCAGATCCTTGACAGTCATGCGTGAGTGGTGGGTGGCATGGCCATTCTGGCTGGGCCACAGTTTCAGCGCAATTCGTCGTGGGTCCCAGCAGCACGGGCCAATCAATGGTGGGGTCAGGTTCCCGCCTAGGTTGTTTGTTCGAGCGGGTCTGCAGCTACCACCAACCCGCGAGCGGCCCTGCCTTGTCCTCAACGACGTGGCTCTCTCCCCATGCAAGATCTCCAGGATCGGGGATGGGAGGGGGGACATGAGCGGGGAGGGCGTCACTGATCTCGCCAGACGGGAGGGCAGGCTGTTTCCAGACCGCAAGATTGGGCCACCAGCAAGACTTGGAGCCTGCCTGTGGTGAGTTCTCTTTGCGGCGCAATCCCGCCATCGTACCCCATCTCGCCAGCCTGGAATGAATGCATTGGCTGTGCTCCACCTGTGGCAATGCCGTTCGCCCACCCGGCCGGCAGGCATCGAACCAGACGAACAAGGGAAGGAAAAAGAAAGCTGTTGGGATGACGGGATCGCAACGTTTTCGTCAGACCGGACCAGACCAGACCCTGGCAAGTGAAGATAGGCAGGACCCCTCACTGGCTTCTTCTCCCTCGGAGCCGATACGTCAGGGTGTGGGAGTGGACATGGGTTTAGTCGAGGGCACGTCGAGTCCAGACCGCCTTGTCGAGCAGAACACAGATGGGAAAAGAACGAAAGAAAAGGGCGAGGAAGGAGAAGCGATTCACTAGACGAGGGTCCGCGGGGGTGACGGGAGCGGAGCGGAGGGGGATTGATGTCCTGTCCTGTCCGAGATTGCGCTGGGGGAGCGAGGGAGGGGGGGTTGGTCTCGGGATGGCACGAGATCTGAAGGTGTAACGCAACGCATGGAGGGAGGGGAACACCCTGAATCCCTCCATTCTCCATTCGAGGGCGCTCTCTTTGTGACACACGGAAGCTTAGCCATTTTTTTGGTCATTGATGCCTGCCCGTGTGTGTGCGTGTGTGGCATGTACTTCGTACCATCACAGTGTGCGGCCACCATGCCATGGGGCCAGCGCCCCGAATCAGCCGTGACGGCGAGACAAGCAAGGCCTGGATTGGAATCCAATCCGAGGAGGCATTTTTGCTTGCTCCTTGCTTGATTGTCAGGCTGCTGTGCCGAGTCTTCGGTCAGGGCTGCTGCTGCTGCTGCTGGTGAGGTTTTCTCGATGATTTTATTATTATCGCCAGACGTCGACCTCGTCTGTGAGAGGGGATCGATGGAGTCTGGTGCTTGGTGCTTGGTGGGCTGGCCGGCTGGGCTGGGATGAGCTGGGGCTGGCGGTGCGTGGAGATGCCTGGCAGAAATGGGTGGTTGCCCGCTGTGCGGAGAATTTTTAGTGCCTGGTGTGTCAAAGTGACTTTGCTCCTGAGCCCAGTCGACATTTAAGAGGGCCCAACTGCCCGCCTCTCCCCTCGTTTCCCATCCGTTTTCATCTCTCGTCCCTCGTTTGCACTCGTTTTCTGTCCATATTTCCCCTATATACCTCGGGATTTTGCTGTTGTGGTTCCTGTCGGGCGATTGAAATCGTTGTCGCTACCACTCGCAAAGTCACTCCCCGCCGCGATCAGCACAGCGCCCGTTTGGAACATCGGCCAGACCTGGAGACATGGAACCGCGCGACGATGGTAGCGGAGCGCGCAATGCGCCCCGAAAAGCTCACGACTCCCACCTGGGATGACGACGAGAGGGACCGACGCCATAATGAAGCATTCTGCGACAGCTCGTTGAGCGCCCTCGCCAGCGACGGCATTTGGGCGATGGAGGCGCCCGGCCCGCTGGGCTGGGGGTGGTAACCGGGATCTCCACCACACCTCAACTCGGCAAGCCATGTGGGACGAAGCTGGGGTCCCAGAATGACAGCGCCGCCACCACCACCACCACCACCACCACACTGCCATCACCGCCAGGCCAGGCCAGACTCGGCAGCCGATTTGGACGCCATTTTCTTTCTATTCACTTCCAAAGGAACCAGGAGCCAGAGCCAAGGCCCGGCGGCAGATGGATGGATGCAGGCCGCGAGGGGAAAAGCGCAGGTGGTCACGGATGGGCGGGCTTCGCACCCACCGCCTTGCGTCGTCGTGGGGTGACGCAGCAGTTCCTCCCATGGCGGGGCAGTGACCTGCAAGCTCAACGCTCGAGCGATTTCCTGGCCTGGATCCGCACCGGATTGCACCACAGCGCAGCATTCGATGCAGCTTAAGCTTGGAGCCTGGAGCCTGGAGTCTAGGTCAGGCGTTTGATTTGGCATTCCGCCGTCTCTTGCTGGCCAGGAAGCGTCTTGACGCTGTCGAATCCCCCTAACGAGGTTCGGGACAGAGCAACGCGTTGGTGGTGGCTTGACGGCCTTGGCCAGCCAGGCACGGCGCTGATCCTCTCACTCACGACACGAGATCAGCAGTCCCCCTCCCCTCCCCCCAGGCCTGGTCAGCATGGAATCGAGGGGCACCCGAATGCGGCCGCGAGGGGCAGTGGTTGACGGCTTCTTCGCGACTACATCGATCTTCTCGCACGTGCTGCATCCTGCGCCATCGAGATGATGGAAGGCATTCTTCAACGGGCGCTCCATGCTGGCGGCGGTCTGGTCCTCCAGGGTCGTGCATTGTCGGCCGGGACTCGGGGAGAAAGCTAAGGCCTGGGGGCAAAGCGGATCAATCGAGTCGCCCAGATGGGCCGCGCCGTCGCGTGCTTCCGATTGGACAGGGCTGTGTTTACAGATCCACCCGGCTAGTCCCGTTTGGGGGCGCGTGATCAGGGCCGGCTGAAAGGACTAAGGTCGCTTGGGGGGATTTGGGGGATTTGGGGCGCGCTCTGTTGCAGCACAAACCGCCCACCCAGTGGAATCTGACAAGCAAGCAAGCAACACGCGCGCCCGCCCCAACCCAAACCCGACGCAGACAGGACATACGCAATCGGCCCAGAGGCAGACCGCGACTTGAGGTAAGACCTGCTCTTCGTTCCTCCAGCCTTTCCCACCCCCTTATCCACCCCAGCCTGCCGCTTGGGTGCCCCTACACTACATAATCGGGCTCGGTCTCGTGATTGCCGCGATTGCCACGGTGCCTGGGCTGCCCACACAGCTCGATGCCCTCGGCACTGCGCGAAGCCCTGATCGAATCGAGCACTGATCATTGCCGGCTCGTTGGCCAGAGATTGGCGACGCCGGCTCTAGTCGCTCGCTCGCCGGGAACCTGCCTGCGAAATTTTCCTCTCCATCGCGCAGCGCGCTCCACGCCGAGCGCCCTCGCATCGTCCCCAGTCGCCGCCGGGCCAGTCGCCTGCCGCTGGCCTCATTGATTGTATGTGCCATTCCCCCCCATGCCTGATCGCCTCCACTCCTTGTTCGCCCCTCCCCCCTTCCCCCGTCCCCCTCCGTCCATTCCCCGATCCCCCCTCCCCCTCCCCGGTTCCCGGTGCTGCGGCCGGCCAGTGTCTGGGCCGTCGCATCCAGGCTCCTCGGGATCGGTAGTGGCGGTGGTGCTGCCGGGCCATCGCGCTACTGGATCCATACATCCAAACGATCCTCCCAGCGTGTGCCCAGCCCTTGGCCCCATATTCCTGTTCCTTTGGGTGCTATGGGCGGGCCCTTCCTGGGCGTGTGCGAAGGCCGCAGGTTGCAGTCAGTCAGTCAGTCAGTGGCAGTCAGTCCTTTTTCTGTTGCCTGCACTGCTTGTTGCCGCTAGTCCTGGTCCTGGTGCTGCTGCTCAGTCTGGAAGTGGATCCCAAGCACAACCACTCTTCCCTCTCCCCCCCAGCGACCCACCCAGCCAGCACCAGCGCCAGCGCCCAGCACCTGGCAGCAGGCGGGAAGCGAAGTGCAGACCAACAACGCCCCCAAACCAGAAACTCGCTTTTGCCCCGTTAAAACCACACTGCACAACTGCCCCTACCGACACCACCGCGACGCGACTACTCCATCGCGACACGCCGCCGCGCCGCCCTGCCCATCTCTCATTCATCTCGTTTTCGCTTCATGCTGCATCCGTCGCGCAATTCCCGTGGTCGCTGACACCGCTACTCAAGGACTCTCCCCCCGTACCTGATGGGCGCGACCGTGGCCGCCGCCGCCCTCGCCCTCCGATCGACATGAGCTCCTGGATTAACGAGTCCGCCGTCCCGAACCACAATGGCAACGGATTCCCTCATCTCAACGACCCTACCGCAGTCACCGGCGCCATGATGGATCCCTCCGCCTTCATGGGCAGCCCCGCCCAATTCAACGCGCAGTTCGCGAACCCCCAGCAGATGGTCATGCCCAACGGCCCCATGCGCAATGCATCGCCCTCCTTCCCGAACCCCATGTATCAAACAAACTCGGTCGTGCCCTCGAAACGGCCCCGGCCGAGGGACGACGCGATGGCCCAGTCGCCGCGCCCGGCCCCGGGCATGATCCCGACGTCGCGCGCCGAGACGCCACAACAAGCTGGCTTCCAGGGCGGCTTCCAGCAGCCCGGCATGCCGCAGCAGGCCTCGGGTCAGCCGTCGCCATACCCGCACCTCCAACCGAACGGCTCCGCGAACGCGACGCCGTCGCCCATCATGGCGAACCAGATGCGCCCCGGAAGCGTGCCCCAGCGCGTCGCGTCGACCTCGCCGCACCCCTTCTCGCCTGCCGCGCAACAGTTTCCGCAGGCGTCCCCGATACCCTCCGAGCACGGCGTTGCGCCCCAGTCGTTTATGCAGCAGAATGCCTTCCCGCCCAACTTTAATCCCCAGTTTGCCGCCGGCCAATCCCCGGCGCACCCCTCGCCCTCGCCCATCCCCATGGCCGGCCAGATGATGCCCCAACAGATGGGCCAGATGCCGATGGGACAGCTGCCTCCGCACATACAGCAGCAGATGGGTCAGCTCGCGGGACAAATGCAGGGACAGATGCCCGGACAAATGATGCCTGGCCAGATGGCAGGACAAATCCAAATGCCAAGCCAGATGGCCGGGCAGATGGCCGGGCAGATGGCGGGACAAATGCACGGACAAATGGCCGGACAGATGCCCAACATGATGTTCCCGCAGCAGATGGGCCAGCCTCGAAATGCCGTGGAGCAGAAGTTCTTCTACCAGATGCAGCTGCAGCAGCAAGCCCAACGGACAAGCCTGCAGATGCAGCAGATGGGCCAAAACATGATGCAGCAGCAGCAACAACAGCAACAACAACAACAGCAGCAGCAGCAGCAGCAGCAGCAGCCGCCGCCGCAGCAGCAGCAGCAACAACAACAACAGCAGCAGCAGCAGCAACAACAACAACAACATCATCATCAACAACAACAACAGCCCAATTCGACCCAGGCGCAGGCTCAAGCACAAATCCAAGCCCACCAGGCGCAAGTCCAGGCACAGGCACAGGCGCAAGCTCAAGCGCAGGCCCGCAGCATGATGGCCTCTCGGCAAGGCGCTCCGAACGGCCAGATGCCGCCCGGCGGGATGAGGCCACAGCAGGGGATGCCTCAGCAGCCCATGATGCGGATGCCGCCGCCGGACCAGTTCATGAAACACCTGACGGTCTTCATGAACACCAAGGGTCTCCCGCTGGACCTCCACCCCATGGTCGATGGCCGCCCGATTCCCCTCTACAACCTGTTCCAAATCGTCCACAACAAGCTCGGTGGATATCGCAACACAACGCAGTCAAATGGCTGGATGCAGGTTTCCCAGTTCATGGGCTTCGCGCCGCAGCAGATCCCCTCGGCGGCTCCGCAGCTCCGCGGCGTCTACGAGCGCAACCTGCTCAAGTACGAGGAGCTGTGGGCCACGCAGCAGAACATGCGCCTCCAGCAGCAGGGAGCGCAGGGAGGGATGCCGGGTGCCCAGGGCATGCAGCAAGGCACCCCGACCAAGTCCATGCCTCCTGGCCCCATGCCACATCAGATGATGCAGCCGGGCCAGCAGACACAGCTCCAAGGCCAGATGCAGTCCCCTGTGAAGCCTCCGGGGCCGCAGCAGGCGGGCGTGAATGGCTTCTCTGCCCAACAACCCCCCCATGGCCAACAGCCGATACTCTCGAGCCAAGGGCACGCCCGCAACAGCATGTCGAGGAGCATCCAAGGCACCCCAACCGTTGACGAGTTTCCGCTCCCGTCGCCTGTCCAGAGCAAGGCAGGGACCGTGTCGGTGCCCGGCTCTGCTCACCCCGAGAGTCAGGGCATGGCCGACGATGGTGGCGCTTCGATGAAGTTCCCCGCCCCGTTCGCGACAAACCCCGACGAGTACATGCCGTGTTCGCGAGAGGTCACGACCTTTGGCGGGCTTGACGTGACGGCGCTTTGGAAGATCGGCGACGAGCTGCAACGCGCCAAGATTGATATGCCGCTGCCCGTCGATTTCGGCAACGTCGACATCCACGCGCTCACCAAATGCATCCAAAGCGGCATCCACGGCGAAGTCCGGCTAGCCCTGGATACCCTGGCGTCGCTGACCTCGAACGACCTGCACTTCATCAGCCCCACGCAATCCGTACCCATCCCGCAAATCGACCTAAGGCACTGCGACGAGCTTGTCGACGCCCTCATCGAATGCGCCGAGGATCAGCTCGACCTGCTGGTGGAACATTCCGAGGAGGCTTCAAACGAGATCACCATCTCCCCGTACGAGGAGATGGTGCGGGCCTGCCGGGCCGAGCGGCTTGCCCTGCGCAACGTCACCATGCTTGGGACTGAGGCGTACTCGCTTGACCGTGCTGCCGACCGGCTGATCTGCGTCACGACGATCTTGCGAAACCTGTCCTCTCGCGACGAGAACCACGCGCCGCTGGCAGACGACGCGGTCGTCAAGTTCATCTGTGTCTTGATTAGGTACCTGGGCACACGCGAGATGCTCCTGCGCACCCACGCCAACACGCTGGATCTCATCAAGGATCTGGTGACGCTGCTCTCCAACATTGCGAGTTCGGTCGAGATCCCCGGGCGCGAGCAGGCCTTTTGCCTGCTGCAGTTCCTGCTTGCGTTCGCACCGATGCCAGGGCCGATCCTGTCGGACGACACGCTCTTCTTCTCGCCGTACGAGCCGTCCCAGCACCCGTACCTCCCGCACGCCGTCGACTCTCTCGCCAAGCTCCTCGCCCGGGACGAGCCCAACAGGACGCACTACCGGACAATATTCGCTGCCGAGGCCGCAGTCACCACCTCGCCCCCGTGCGAGCTCCTCACGCGCACTTTTGGCCTCGCGATAGCACCCATCCCCGACCACACGCGGGAGCCGCGCCCCGCGAACCTCCCACCCATCGTCGAGGCACGCAAGCCGCTGCTGATGCAGGGTCTCTTGGCGGCCGACATCGTGGCCGGCCTCGCGCCCGGGTTCGAGAGCGGCGTCACGCGCTCCTGGCTCGCGTGCGCCAATGGGTTCGCGCAGAACCTGTTCCTCCTCGCGCGGCAGCTGAGCACGCAGTACGAGGGCCCGCCGACGCGGACCGGCGGGCCCCAGCCGCGCGGGCAGCCCAAACGGGATCAGGATCTGGTGTACATTATTGGGCTGGCCCTCAGCATACTCAGGCGGTTGACGGAGAAGGCGCTTGATCCGAATGATCCGAATGGGGCCGGGAGTGTCCCCCCTGCGGTGCTCCCTGCAAAGGAGAATGTGCTGGCGGCGCTGCAGATGCAGGCCCAGGAGTGGGCGAAGGAGGGGATATTGGCGGATTTAGTTGAGTATGCGGGGATGGGGGAGAGGAGTTTGAGGCGGCGGGGGTGAGCAACCGTTTTTGGAGGCGGGGATGGCGTATGGCGGTTATCTTTTCGGAGACTGTGGATGTGTGGGTAGGTGGCTGGTGCTTGGATTGCTTGGTTCGGCGCGAGCGCGGTGCACAACGGGAATTTTTTTGGTACGGACGGGAAGTGGAGGAGAGGAGAAGGGCAGGGAGAGAGGGGTGTCTTGAAGGGCGGCGCCGCTGGTGTACGAGTTGTTGGGTTGTGTAGTTGGAAAATGATGAGGCTTGGATTGGATGACATAGAATGGTGAGTAGCGGCCGGAGGGGAGTGGGCGTGACATAGCCATAGGAGCAGGAGCACTAGACCAGCGTGGATGCGCATTGGGTTGATGTGATTTATTCTGGTAGTTTCATAGCATGTGATATATTGACGGACTGGTTGGTTGGTTGCGGGTTGTTAGTATCGCGATTTTTGTCTTCCTCGGCATTGGTTCAGTTCCGTCCGTGAGAAGCTCGGTTCTCCGTCGTCGTGAGTTCGGTCCCAGAGAACCTCAGTCCGATTCCGTAGGACCCTAGGCCATTTAGAATAACTTGTCTTTTGTTGTTTGTACACACTCCACGTCTATATGACCTGGAGCCCGGAGCAACGGGCAAAATTTTGCTCTGGCCCAAGCCCATTGGTCTTGTTTGATACATCCACAGCCTCATCATACACGGAGCGGCGGCCCCTCCCCTCCCCACGTCCATGACAGGAGCTTTAGACAGCCTGACAGCACACAGACAAGCCAATGCCTGAGTGCCCCCTCCCTCTTGCCTCAACCAATGGGCCCCCAGGCTGCCTTGCCCCGTTTAGTATCCCATCCCCTCTCTTGTGTGTCCCTCGCCCTCGGTGGGTGGGGTAGTCAGTCAGTCCCTCAGAACCCTTTCGCCTCCAACCACTTGACCACCTCCTTCCTGCGGAATCCCTGCCCAGAAACAGTCAGCAACCGCCTCCCACCCTCCCTGCATAAAATAGGTATACATACCGGCACCACAATATGCCCCGTCAGGGTATTCAGCGTAATATCGTCCGCCGCGAGCGCCAGTCCCTCGGCGAGCTGCGCGCGGAAGATGGCCTTGTCGCCCTCCACCTTCTTGACGTTGGTCAGCTTTTTGTTGCCGCCGCGCTTGGCTAGCTCGTAGACGGGGAGCTCGGCGTAGGGGGTGCGCGAGACGTGGTAGGGCAGGCCGGGGAGGGGCGTGCGGATTTTGGGGCGGAGTCTTTGCTTGGGGGCGGGTTGTTGGGTGGTTTCGGAGGAGGGTTCGGCGGGGGAGAGTTCGGCGGGGGAGGCGGAGGGGGTGTTTGGGGGGGGGTGTGGGGGGGGGGGGGGTTGTTCGGCTTGTTGTTGGGCTCGTTGCTGCTTGCGGGCCTTGGAGGCCTGGCGCATGGCGGATTTGGAGTATTTTTGGAGCTTGAGCTGCTTCTTGGTGAGGGTGGAGGAGGGGTCGGCGGGTTCAGTGGAGGAGGGGGCGGGTTCCGAGGGAGCTGCCTCGGCCGAGGGTTCAGGCGCGGAATCGGATTCTGGGGGTGGTGTTGTGGTGCTCTGGAGGCGGCGGAAGAGAATGGATGAGGGACCAGGCGCAAGAGCTGCGGCCTGGGGGAGGAGGATTCGCCGCGACGGGGCGGCAAAGGCCCGAAGGAGAGTGGTGGGCCGCAACATGGCGGGCTGGGGCGGCGGGGGCGGGCGTCGGCGAGGGACCGAGGGGCGGCGGGGAGGAGGGAGGCTGTAGCTGTATCCTGGCGAGGTTGTCCGTCTGTTTTGGCGCGAGCTCAGGATTCTTCGCCCGCGAGGTTCAAACCGCTTTCCCGATTCGGCTGCGGGCCTGGCCAAAAAATCATCGGCCCACGGCAGAAAGATTTGCCGGCCCCACAGTCTCAGCAGTTGCCCACCACACAGACGCACAGACACAGGCGCTGGGTGGCCTGGGCGTGCCTCTGCAGCGGGCGTGGGCAGGCACATCACAGATTCCGAATTTTGACCCCACCAAAGGAAAGGTCAAACAAAAGCGATCTTCAAATTGGGACGACGCTGCACTCGACCGCCCTCTTTGTCGCCCTCTTCCTCCCCCCTGCTCTGCCTCACCCGCACACCACCACCACCCCCCCGACCTCTTGGCCGAGCCCCCCTACGGATCTCCGTCCTCTCCAACCGACGACCCCTCGATTCCGTCGCTCGAGCACAAAGCATTTTAGCGAACGCAGCGAGCATCCGCCATCACCACCAACGGCCCCCCCCACACCCCGACTCCCACACACACAACCATGGCTTCCGCGCCCACACCCGCCGCCGGCGGCAATGTCGCCGAGTACGACCTCATGCTCAAGCTCGCCCCCCACCTCGACCGCCACCTGATCTTCCCCCTGCTCGAGTTCAGCGCCGGCCAACTACTCGACGAGGAGACGGGCGACGTCAAGGACGAGGCCAAGGCGCGCGAGATCAACCAGGCCAAGTACGCCCTGCTCAAGAAGACCGACATGACCGACTACGTCGCGAACCTCTACTGCGACCTCGAGGGCCTCAACGAGCCCCCCGCCGAGTTCGCCGACAAGAAGCAGAAGGTCTTTAGCCAGCTGCAAAAGTACGAGCAGGAGACGAGCAAGATCATCGAGCTGCTCGAGCGCGACGACGTCGTCAACAACCTGCGCAGCGACAAGGTTGCCAACTTGGAGTTTCTGAAGCGGGAACACGATGTAGGTCTTGTTGACTCTCTCTTCCTGGATAGGGCTTGCTGCTGACCACAGACTTCCGTACGCCCCAGGTCACCATCGAGATGGTCAACGCCCTCTACGACCTCGGCAACCTCCAATACAGCTGCGGCAACTACGCCGACGCCTCTGAGATGCTCTACCGCTTCCGTGTGCTCTCGACCGATAACGACAAGGTGGCATTCGCGACGTGGGGCAGGCTGGCCTGCGAGATTCTGACCATGAACTGGGAGTCGGCCATGGAGGAGCTCCAAAAGGTGCGCGAGACCATCGACTCCAAGCTGTCGCAGAACCCCCTCGCCCAGCTGCAACACCGCACCGCCCTTATCCACTGGGTCCTCTTCCCCCTCTTCAACTTCGAGAAGGCCCGCGAGCCCATCCTCGAGCTCTTCTTCAACGCCGGCTACATCAACACCATTCAGGCCAACTGCGCATGGATCCTTCGCTACCTGGCCGTCGCCGTCATCACCAACCGCGGCCGCGCAAAGAACCCCGGCATCCACCAGAAGCAGATGAAGGACGTCGTCCGCATCGTCAAGCAGGAGGCGTACGAGTACCAGGACCCCGTCACCCGCTTCGTCCACGCCCTGTACCTCGACTTCGACTTCGAGGAGGCCCAGCGCCAGCTCGTCCTCGCCGAGGAGGTCCTCCGCAGCGACTTCTTCCTGCTCGCCCACGCCGACGACTTTGTTGACTCGGCCCGCCACCTGATCTTTGAGAGCTACTGCAAGATCCACTCCCGCATCTCCCTCAAGGACCTGAGCGCCCGCCTCGGCCTCAATACCGACGACGCCGAGAAGTGGATCGTTAACCTCATCCGCGACACACGGCTGGATGCCAAGATCGACTACAAGGAGGGCACAGTGGTTATGAATCATCCGCCAAGCTCCGTCTACCAGCAGGTCATCGAAAAGACCAAGGGGGGCTTCTTTAGGACGCAGGTCCTGAGCGCGGCGGTTGCTAAGTAGGATGCACCGTCGCCACCGATGAGAGAGCATGCACGAGCACAGGAGTGGGGCGTGCTAGCCTAGGAGCAGCCGGCGTTTGGGGCACCTGGGATTCTAGACTTTTCGGTACAGGCGGACGAGGAGGCGGACGAGGAGGCGGACGAGGAGGACGACCAGGAGGACGACCAAGAGGCTGAGGAGGGTGCGGATGCCCGCGCGGAAACCCTCGCACGCCGCTGGCGTTCCTTCGACTTGGAGGAAGAACTTCGGAAATGGGGTCGTCTGCCGAACTGATGATGCGGGGGCTAGGGGTAGACGGAGGGAGTCTGGCTGTTTGGGGGGTTTTCTAGAAGCGGCGGGTCGGGAAGAGGCGGGGGACAGGAAGGCATCGTGCGATGGCGGCGACCAGGTTACTCGGCCGCGGCAGCGGCGGGTGAGCAGCGATGTATTTATACCTCGACGGCGCATGAAAACGGTTCTGGTTTGGTTCACTCATCAGGGTTTCTCGCTGAGTTTTGCCGGCTGTGATTATGTCAAGGATGCCAAGCTGTGAGGATGCTGTAGTCCATCTGTTGGGAGTGTCGGCTAGTTATGCCAATTCGATCACCAAGTCCGTCCGTCTCCAGGGCAGGCCGAGACGAAAGGAAGACTGTTTCCTTCTTGGAAAAGGGGGCTCGCTCGTTCAACAAGAAAGACTCTGGTTCATGGTAAGGTCCTGTACTTTTCTCAACTCATCTCCCCTCCACAATCATTTCCTCATAACTTTTGACAATGTAGTGCCTCGGCGGCGTGCATCATCATCATACCCGGGCAGCAGTGGCTCTGTGGTTAGTTGATCCCAGACTCGATTGCGTTTTGGGTAGGGAGGGAGGACAGGGAGGGCAGGGCGGCAGGGAGAAATGGAGAGGGCAACTCAGGGAAGCATGGAGGGCGATGATGGCACGGCAACGGCAGCTCAATGGGTAAGCGGTGGCCCACGACGATGTAAAGTAAATAGATTCTCGATCTGAGGACCATCTCATGATTTGCCTTCTTTAGGCACCGACTAACATGATATCTCAACTCGGGCCCGTTGTTCAACCCCTTCTACATCTAACCACTAACAACCCCTTGAACCCCTCCACCTCTCCATCCATCCGTCCATCACGGCCCCTCCGGTCCAGCAAGCCACGCCCTGCCCTTCAACTCCTCAATCGCGCCATCCCCCAACCACCACGGCCCCAGCGCCGGCGCCGCCACATCTCCTTCCTTCTCTCCCTCCTCACCCTCCGCCAGCGGCACGCCCAGCGACACCTTCTTCTTCCCCCTCCCAGTTGTGGTGGCTGTAGCGGCAGCGGCAGTCTTCGTCCCCTTCCCGGTCTTCTTCTTTCCCGTCCCTTCCTCCCCACCAGCAGGAGCAGGTGCGTTTTCGCCGCCTTCACCTGATGCCGATGATGGCGACGAACCCAAAAACACACCCCTCCTCTCCCCCCACTCAAACAGCAACCTCAACCCCAGCAGCCGATCCCTCTCCCATGCCCCATCTTCCAACCCGCTCTTCAAAACCAACCTCGCATCCACCGCCGTGCTCGCCCCTTCCCCTTCCCCAACCGCTCCGGCCCCACTCCCAACCCGCTCCAGCGCCACCCCCCGCTCAGCACCCGTCAGACCGCTTAAAGAAGGGATAGTAAACAGCCAGCTAAGCAGTTCCTTGCTTCCCTCCCCTCCAGCGGGCGGGGCGAGGACCCCGCTCCCCAGCGTGCGGAGGGCGCCCACAAACGCGCCTTCGGCTGCCGGCCGACGGCGGAGGTGGACGGTCTGGTTGGCGCGGAAGGCGTCGCGGAGGTGTGGCGAGGCAGCAAAGTCGAGGGTGATGTCCCAGTAGCCGAGGGTGGACGCGTCGGTTTGGACGCGGGCGATGGTGGAGAGTGGCGGGAGGAGGCAGGGGGTTTGGCGACGGAGGATTGTGTCGCCGAGCTTGGTGGTGGAAGCGGATGGGGCGAGGTGGATGAGGATGGGGGTGTTGAGGGGTTGGCCGGTGGCCAGGTCCTTGGTGACCAGGCAGCGGGGTTCGGTGGCGAGCACCCAGAAGTGCCGGAAGGCTTGCAGGTGGGAGCGGTTGTCCTGCACCGTGGCGGGGAAGACGGGATAGAACGCGACGAGCAGCGCGGCAAGCGCGAGGTCGCTCGTGCCAAACGTGGCCGTGCCGCTGCCGAGGAACAGCGCGCCGATGGCGAGGTGCGCCGCCATGTGGGAGCCGTACGAGGTGATGGCATCGTCGCGCCCGTGGAGCGCGCGCAGCCGCCGCAGCACAACCACGTCGCCCGTCCCGGCCATGACCGTCGCGCACGACAGCGCCAGCACGTCCATGCATATGCAGGCGTTGCTGCGGGCGAGCGCGCTGTCGTAGTTGCTGACGGGGATCCGCACGATGCGGATGAACTGGTCGAGGTAGTGGACAAGCAGGTCGCGGACGCGCTCGTCGGCCGAGCCGGCGAACCGCAGGCCGAGCGCGAAGCACAGCCCGGCGAGGATCGAAAAGAAGGGCAGGTCTTTGCTCTGCAGCTTGGACACGGCCGTGAGCTCAAACCGGGGGCGGTATTCCGACGGCAGGCTGTTCTTGACCCAGTTGAATGTGGGTTCAACCTCGCTCCAGAGGATCAGGTTCTTCGCGACCGTCCGCAAGAGCAGGATGTCCGGCCGGACGTAGTCGAACTGCACCAGGCTGTCCGGCACGTCGATCTTGCGCGCCACGATCTGGTCCTCTGACTTCATGTAGATGAGGGTAATGGCGACCACCGCGCCGGCGGCCGACCAGTCGAGGACATGAACCAGCTCCATTCTCTTGGTCGCCGTTGCCATGGTGAGCAGCTTCTCGGTGAGCTGCATGTCCCGCAGCCCCCTCAGATCGCCTCCCTTGCCCAAGTTGATGAAGCCCAGCGCGAAGCCGGCCGCCAACCGGTAGCTCTCGTCACGCACCGCCACGCCTTCCTCCTCCTCCTCCTCGCTGCCGACGTGCTCAATCTCGGACAGCATGATCTCGCTCATGCGGCGGTGCTGGCTGTTGCAGTAGACCAAGCCGATGCCCATAACACCGGTGGTCTGGGTGGCGGTCGAGAGGTTGAGGTCCGCGGCGCCCCGGGGCAGCATGCGCGTGATGTGGACAGACAGGAGGCGCGTCATAAGCGCGTCCATGGTTCCGACGTACGACGCGGCCAGGCCGAGGAGCAGGCCGATGGTCGTCATGGTGTGCTTGGGCGTCAGATACTTAAACGCCACCCATTTCGCCACCGACTTGAGGTGGCCGTTCAGCCCCAGCGCCAGGAGGAAACCGGCGTGGCGGTTGCTGAGGTCTTGCCCCGGCTTGTTGTACAGGATCCAGGAGGTGTCGATCCCCTTAGCGTCTGGCGAGATCGCCAGCCCGCCGGCGACACCCTGGTGGAAGTACGCCCAGTTGATCTTCTCTTCCACAAACATGCCTTTGTCGACGCTCACCGAGTTGTTAACTGGCTTGACGACACAGGTCAGGGTGAAGCCGGGTATCTGGTACTTTTGCGTGAGGAGCGGGTGGCGGAGCGCGAAATAGAGCAGACCCCGTCCTGCCGGGATGGCCAAAGTGCTGGTCGCCATGGTCGTGACCAGCTCTTTTTGTTTCTCCAGGAACTCGGCCTCGGTCCACTCCGGTTTCGGGTCGAGGCGAACAAAGCGGTGCTTGTTTGTTGCCAACAAGCTTTGTGCTTCGTTCAGTCTCCTATCTTCCCTGAACAGGGATCGCACGACGGCCTGGCGCTCCGCGGTGCCCGTGTCCTCGGCCTGGTCAAGACCATCGAGATGTTGGCACAGCGTGCGGAAATCCCACCTGGCGACATGGGAAGGGTCCTGCTGGGGGGTTAGCAAGTTGGTTCGAGGAAGAAGCTGTTCTCGAACTTACCCTGGCGTCCGAACCAAGCGCCTGGCCCGTCTTGACTGGCTGCAGCACGCCGCTCATATCGGTGCGGTTGACCAGGGCAAGCACGGCGTGCGGCCACGACGGCGGAGGATTTGGCTGGCATAGGGAAATGACATCTTGTAGAGGCGTGAGGACTGCTTCCGGCAGGGTCTCGAGGACCTGGGGAGTGAAGCCACACTCGTGCATCGCCACCACGACCTCGAACGGGTTTGTCGTGGACTCGATGCGCGCAAACAGCTTCTCGAACATGGCAGTGCGAGGCGTGAGAGCCTCCCAGAGCTGGGTCCGAAGCCGCCCGCCAAAGCCATCGCGCGTCGCGGTGGCGTAGAGGTCGGATAACGTGGGATACTCGGAGCCATGACTCATGGCGATGTGGCCCTGGATCCAAGTGAGAACACAGTACTCAGACGGAGGCTCAACCAGGCCGGCGGAGAGAATTGGGACTGCGAAAGTGTCAGTGTCTCTGGGTACTGAGATGCACACTCGGGTTGCCATACCGAAATCCGATGTCGAAGACGGCTCCGCCGGCAAGCCCAGCGCGTACAGTTCCGCGTACCGCTTCCATCCCAGCCACCTCGATATTTGCCAGAGAAGCGTCTTCAGGTCGTTTTGGCCGGGAGATGCGTGTTCCGAGGCGAGAATGTTGAGCTTCTGCTCTTCAACCAGGAGATGCATCGCAAGGAAGAGACTCCAGGCGGCCACGTTTCGGGGCTCCCCAGTCCTGTTGAGCGCTGTCGGGAGGTATCCCTCGAAACCAAAGGCGGACAACCCGCCCGCCGAGGCCATCCACCTCTTCGCGAGCGCAACGTGAAATGGGATGAAATTCCCCGACGGCCATATCTCCCTGTCGTTGTTGCCGGTGTTCGCGGGCGTACCCGCATCGAGAAGCCATTGCCATGCCTTGTTGCGCATCCACGGCGGGCAGGCGGATGAGTTTGGGGCCTCGCGCAACTGCATCGCGCCCCATCTGTCCTTTGCCGCGGGACTCACAATCTCGCTGCCGAGCGTCCGCAGTGAGGTTTCGCTATTGTGCCCCAGAGCGAGGAAGCTCGACACGAGCAGGATGACGGCGGCCGACCACTCCATGTTGGCAATCGGGTGCTCGAGCCCCCGACGCTTCGCATCTTGGAGCCATTGCATGACCTGCCACCAACCCGCCACCATTTTGTCCGCATATGAAGCGTGCAAGACACTTCGACAAACATCGAGAACCCTGCCCACCTGAGGGGAAGATGGCTGCAGCTGGATCTTGACGCGATGGTGTCTTCCATCCTTGTCTCGGAGATCCACCACGCCTCGAGAGTTGGGGTGGCAGATGGCGTCGATTTGAGTGCCGGACAAGGCGAACGAAGAGCGGGGCTGGGCGTCGGCTTGCCCCCCGATGTTGTAGACGCCAGAATACTCGAGGCTGCTGAGGTTGTCTTCAAGCAACGGAGGCAGTGCCAGGGTCGTGACCTTTCCCCACGGCGACTGTAGGCTCAGCTCCCGGCCGCCGCTCCTATCCTCGGAGAGGATCATGATAGTTTCGTTTCCGTCCGAGAGCTTGCACGAATCCACCACACTCTGCACTCTCCTGGGCTCGCCGGGAATGATCCTAAAGTCGCACAAGTCGGATGCGTGTTTGGATTTCACCTTGGTTGGTGTCTGGTCCTCGAGGTGCTCGAGATGCAGGGTCAAGAGCTGCAGCCTTTTGTCGACGGGATCCTGGATAGCGACTAGAAGGAATGCTCGGCCCTGGTCATCCGTCGCGGTTGGGGGGCCAGCCAGGACGAACACCTTGGCTTGAGTCCTGCCAGGCTTGCTTGACATGGAATATCGCACGTTGGTGTTATCCATGGCGACGCTCTGGATTTTGGTGAGAAGCATTTCGTGTACGAGGCCGTCGAAGTCATTATCGTCCAGGCCCATGTTGTGAAATCCTTCAAAGTCGCCGCCAGCGCGCAGTTCTTGGAGCAGATTGTCGACGGGGGCCTCGGGGAGCTGGTTGATGCGATTGTAGTTAAAGGTTGCGCCAAAGCTCGGCCCGCCGTAGCCGCTGCTCAGCCGGAGGCGCTGACTGCCGTGGGATTCGGCTCGCTTGCTGCCGTGGCCAGCATGCATGGATTGTTCTGTAAAAGGGGCCCTGTCCTGAGAGGAGGACAAGTCGGCCCGGGCCAGCAGGGAGCTCACTCGCCGTGACTGGCGGCGCGTGGGGTCCTCAACCAGCGAGCTCAGAGCATTCTCCAGGGTCTTGTCCTTGTCGTCGATCTTGACGCTCTTTCTCGACTTCTTGCCGGGAAGCGGGGCTCCGAAACTCTCCCTCGTCGTGGCGTGGATCGGAGTGGTCGTGCCACTGGCCATCCCCGGAGCCATGGAGCTCCGCCGGCGGGACGGCTTGAGCTTCCCCTTCTTCTTTGGTCCCAAAAAGGGGTCGTCGTGCTCGAGGCTGGTCAGCCGCCAGATAGTGTACATGTTGGTTTCCCGGTTGATGGTGACGGCGATGGTGAGTTCGCCGAAGCCCGACCGAGAGACGTGTGGGATCCTGACAGCCTGGACGTGGAGGATCTCCTCGGAACGGCTGAGAAACAAGGGGCCAGGGGAGGCTTTCCGGCCCTTGCCAGTAGGCGGGGGATCGGGGTGTGTCACGACCAAGCCCAGCTCGAGCAAGGGGTCGGTCAGACAGACCAGGCGCGGCCAATGGCTGTCGGTGGCCTCCATGGGCTGCTGCCACATATTCTCCAGCGTCGAGCTGAGGCGCATCGGCAAGACCTTTGGGTTGCCCAGGCCTTCGGTCGAGAACTCGGTGAGGCTGTGGCCGTGGCTGCGACGGAAGAGGGCCGGGGGCTGGGAGGAGAGGAACGAGGCGGGAGGGACCTTAGGCAGCCTGAGGGAAACGGAAGTAGTGTCGGCGCGGAGCTTGCGCTGGATGATGACGCCGCGGGGGGTTGCGCAGGCCGACTCGACCTCGAAGGGCATGTGGACGACATGACTGGCGCCGGCGAGGAAGTATATGTGTGCCTGGGACTTGAGGAAGATGACGAGGGCTCGCGAGAGGGCGGGCTTGGTCTTGGTCGAGGGGGATGTTGGGGTCTTGGAGGAGGAGGCACGGCGGTTGGGTGGTGGGGTGTTGGGTTGGGTCTTGGTTCCAGGACGGTCTGCCGGGGCAGGGAAGTAGGCGAGGAGGGCCTGGGTGACGGGTTCCTTGGCCGGGTCGAACCTGAAGCTCCTGCGGAAGACGCCGCCGCGGGACCAGACGACGCTATCGTGGGTGGTGAGGATCTCGTCCTCGTGCTCGCGGCCGTCCTCGGTGGTGATAACGACGTCCCAGGTGTAGGACGAGGCGGGGGGGTCGGCGGGGAGGATGCCCTCCTCGATGGCGTGTCGCAGCCCGACGGGCGGGTGCACGCCGAGCGAGGCGACTGAGGCCATGGTGGGCGGTTTCGAGTTGGGAGTTTGCGTCTAGGTGGGTAGTAGTAGGTTGAGAGGTAGCTACGAGACGGACGGGCAGATGAGAGGTGAGGACGACAATAGCAACGAGATGGACAGGGCCATGTCTTGTGCGAAAGGCAGGAGCAGGATGTCCAAGGTTCGAGGCAGTGGCGGTGCCTTTAAGTGCTTTGAAGTCCTTCCAGGTTTGCAGTGTTGGTTGAGTGGGTTCCAGGCTGATGCAGTGGGAGGCAGTGGGAGGCAGTGGGAAGCAGTGGGATATGGCTGCCCATTGCCTGGGCACACTACGGGCACCTTGACGGCGATCGAAAGGCGTGTCCAGGCGCGTCCAGGTCAACAGCTGGGAACCCCGCCAAATAGAGGGCGAGACGCCTATTGGCCAGAGCTGTCGAGGTCCCTTGCAGGCGGCGTTGGCACCTGAGCCGCCATGTTTCGGCGATGAGCATGCATGAGTGGGGCGCCTGAGGTGCCTGAGTGGGTGGGCGAGCTTCTGACGTAGCTCCTGTGTTCAGCGGGTGGTGCCTTGCCCCAGCGAAGCAGTGCCCAAAGCTTCCATCCCAGCACCACATCCCAGCACCCAGCGTCCGAGGCCGCAACGCCGACAGCAGCAACATCAACACCACAACACAGCCCCCATCAACCCCCCCCCCCCACACCAACCCCTTTCCATCGCGACACCCGACTGCCGCCAGGCACCGCCCGCGACGCCGCATCGCCCGCACGCCATGAAGTTGCCGCCCTCGCCCCAATCAACATGACCGAAAGCTCGCCACAGCTCGGCGACAACAACGAAACATACGATGCAACCACAACAGATCCCGCGCCCGACCAGGGCCTCTCCGATGCGCCCCCTCCCACAGCCGCCCCTAGCAGCCCTGATGATGTCGCGCAGCCAGCGGTAGAGCAGCCTGGCGTGGGCACCGCTCGCGACGGCAAGGCAGATGAGGGCGAGTCCGAGGGTGACGGTGATGAGGAGGACGACGACGACGGCGATGACGGCGACGAGGATGAAGACGATGAGTCAGACGAGGAGGACGAGGAGGACGAGGAGCCAAAGCTCAAATACGCACGCCTCACACCGCATCTTGGCGCCGTCTACCGCAACGGCGATGCCACGAGCGCGTTCCTGGTCGCCGGCGACAAGATGGTCGTCGGCACACATAACGGCAACATCGTCAGTCCCACCTCCGCTCCCTCAACCCCCCTTCCTCATCCCCCCTGACTAACCATCCCCGCCCGCGGTACAGAACGTCGTCCAGTTACCCGCATTCCAGTCGCTGCGCGTCTACCACGCCCACTCGGCCTCCGTCACCTCCATCTCCATCTCACCCTTCCCCCCTCCACTTCCCAACACAAGGGCCGAGCCCGCCGTGTCCAACAGCCCCTTGCGCCCGACGCCGGGAACCCCCGAGGGTCATGCCTCGCCTGCCGCCGCCTCGAGAAGGCCAAGGGAGCCGCCCTCCATCCCCAACATCCCGTCAAACAACATTCACATCGCGACATCGTCCATGGATGGCAACATCTGCGTGCAGTCGCTGATCGACATCAAAGACGTCCAGCTGCGCAACTTTGCCCGCCCCGTTCAGGCCGTCGCCCTCTCACCAGAGTACAAGAGCGATAGGACGTACTTGTCGGGTGGTCTCGCCGGCCAGCTCGTCCTGACCGTCGGCGCGCCCAACGGGAGGAGCACGGCCATGACCGCCGGCGCCACGGCCCAGGCTGCCGGCTGGCTGGGGAGCATGGTTGGCGCCGGCAGCGGCAAGGACACCGTCCTGCACTCGGGCGAGGGCACCATCAGCACCATCAAGTGGTCCCTGTCGGGCAAGTATGTCGTGTGGCTCAACGAGCACGGCATCAAGGTGATGCGTACGAAGCTGCATCTCGACAGCGCCGACGCCGAAGACGCCTGGAAGCGCATCGGCCACATCGACAGGCCCCAGACGGACGAGTGGGAGACCATGGCCAGCGTGTGGAAGGGCAGGGCCGAGTGGATCGACGAGCAGGCCGTTGAGTCGGACGAGGCAGGGCCCAATCACCACGAGGCTGCCCTCTCGCCCGCCGCGGCAAGCTTGAGGCAGCAACAGCTCCGGGGCACCAAGACGATCGAGCGGCTGGTCGTCGGATGGGGCGGCACCATCTGGATCATCCATGTCCATCCCGGTGGCATGGGCACAGGAAGGGACGCGGGAGAGACGTCCGCTGGACGGGCAGAGATTGTAAAGATGTAACACATGGCTCCGCCTCCCCCTCCGCTTTGCCTTGTTGCAAAACTGACTCTAGTGGGCTTGCAGACTTCGCATGGATTGCATTATTTCCGGCATTTCGCTATATACCCAGAACCTGCTGTTGGTCCTTGCTTACTGCTTACCCGATCGAGACGGGGGAGACGACGCCGACGAGCCGTCCAGAGGCCACAAACACTCATTATCCACCGACTCGACCGAGAGCAGACCCTCTGGCGGCATCCCGCGCCGCCAGAACAACCAGCCGCCCGAGCTGCGGCTCATCGACCTCTCGTCCCAGGCCGAGGTGGACAAGGACGGACTGACCATGAGCCGCTTTGAGAGGCTATCCTCGAACGATTACCACCTCGGCATCCTGCCCGCCCAAAACGCTGCCGCCGCGGTATCCTCCCGCGGTGCCCTTGAGACTCTGGCTGGTCTCGGAACCGATGTGCTGAACGCGGCACTGAACCCGCTGGCCCTGTTTAGTTCGGCGGCAAGCGTCATGAGCAGGGGCAGTGATGGGGCGTCAGGGACCAACGCAGCCGGCCCCTCGCCAGCCCGAGGGCGCGTTTCTGTACACCCTCATCTCGTCAAGCCCGGGGTCAAGATCTTTATCCACAGCCCGTACGACTGCATCCTGGCCACGCGGCGCGATCTTGGAGACCACCTGGCGTGGTTGTTGGAACACCACCAGTACCAGCAAGGATGGGAGCTAGTGGACCAGCACCCCGAGATCATGACCGGAGTCTCGGATATGACCCCTACGTCGCCTCAACCCACCCAGAGCACCGATGACTTTTACGACGAGACAGCCTCGGTCACTGACGGCATGCGGGATTTCTACTCGTCAGCAGAGAAAGAAAAGCGCCGGATCGGGGAGCTGTGGATCCAAGAAATCATCGAGACGGGCGACTGGGCAAGGGCCGGCCAAGTGTGTGGAAAGGTCCTCGGCACGCCCGACCGGTGGGAGAAGTGGGTGTGGACGTTCGCCGGGGCCAACAAGTTTGATGAGATCGTCAACTGGATCCCGACAGAACGCACACGGCCGCCGATCCCAGGGACGCTGTACGAGGTCATGCTTGGGCACTACCTGCAGGCCAACAAGCCCCGCTTCCGCCAGCTGCTCGACCGGTGGCCGCCCGAGCTGTACGACGTGGGTACTATAACGACGGCCCTCGAAGACCAGCTCAAATACCGGGACGTTCGGGAGGACAGCGTCGAGGACGGTGAGGTTGGCCGCGACTGGCGGGTCGTCGTCGAGAGCCTCGCCAAGCTCCACGAGGCAAATGGGCGGAACAGGGAGGCGCTCAAGTGCCACATCAAACTCCAAGACGCCGACGCGACGATGCGCCTGATCAAGGAGGGCCATCTTGCGGATGCTGTGGCCGACGACATCCCGAGCTTCATTGGCCTGCGCGTGCCCCAGGCTCATATGTCCAAGATGAGCCGCGAAGAGCTGGAAGATGCCACATCCGAGGCCATCACGCTGCTCGTAGACGAGGCGCAGCACGGTCTTGTGAAGCCCGACGTTGTAATTGAGCAGCTGCAGGAGAAGAAGCTGGACCTGTACACCTTTTTCTACATCCGCGGCCTCTGGCGGGGGGAAGGGATGCACGAGCACTCAGACGAGGCGCGCGCGCGGCTCGTCACCGACAGCCAGTCCTTGGTGGACCAGTTTGCGGACCTGGCGGTGCACCTTTTTGCGGTCTACGACCAGTCCCTGCTGATGGATCTGCTCAAGAACTCGACTGCCTACGCATTCGAAAAGGTACTAATCAGCCAGCCCCCTCAACCCCCCCTTTCCAACCCCGCCCCGCTGACTGACTCGTCCAGGCCGCCCAAGAATGCGAAGCGCTCAACTACATCCCCGAGCTAGTCTATCTCTACTCCAAGACGGGCCAGACCAAGCGCGCGCTATACCTCATCATCGACCGGCTCGGCGACGTCAGCCGGGCGATCGCGTTCGCCAAGGACCAGGACGACCCGGACCTGTGGGAGGACCTGCTCACCTACAGCATGGACAAGCCGCGGTTCATCCGGGCGCTCCTTGAGGAGGTGGGCACCGCCATCAACCCGATCACGCTCGTCCGGCGGATCCCGGAGGGCCTCGAGATCGAGGGCCTGCGCGAGGGGCTCAAGCACATCATGAAGGAGCACGAGATCCAGTTCAGCATCTGCGAGGGCGTCGCGCGGGTGCTGCGCAGCGAGGTGGCGGCCGCGCAGGGGCTACTGCGGAGCGGCCAGCGCCGCGGCGTGAAATTCGAGGTCATCCCCAAGGATGGCAACCCACCACCACAACCACCCTCCCTACCCCCCGCGACGGACGCGCCCCAAACCGAAAAACCCAACGGCACCGCCACCCCACCCCTCCCCACCTCCGGCGCGGCACGGAAATACACCCCCGGCCGCTGCGCGCACTGCCTCGAGCCCTTCACTGAGTACGAGGCCCAAACCCTCGTCGGGTTCGCCTGCGGCCACGTCTTCCACCTGGCCCACCTGCTCGAGCGGCTACACCCGGGCGAGGCCGTGGACCGCGCAACGCTGCAGGGGCTGTCGTCCGCGGGCGGGGGCCACCTGATCGGGGCGAAAGTGACGCATGCGCGGTTGTTGAGGGAAAGGATTGCTGGGGGGTGTCCGGCGTGCGGGGGGGAGAAGGAGGAGGGGGGGTGGTGATGGGGGTATGGATGGAGGATCAGGGTGGTGGTGCATTGGGGGCATTGGGAGGGCATCAGGGAAGGGGTTTTGTTTACTACGCGAATTGTGTATACCAGCCAGCCAGCCAGCCAGCATCTCCTCCCCCCCCTCATGGGAAGGAGAGGGGGGGTGGCATAATGAATTCCCATCGTGGGCGCACGAGTCTGCGTCCAAGACGCGTCCTCCCGACCCCAGTCCTCAACAAATCATCACCATGGGCGTGTGGCTCAGTTGGTAGAGCGTTCGCTTAGCATACCTTCTGGTTTGCGAAAGGTCCTGGGTTCGATTCCCAGCCCGTCCACAAGGTTCTTCGAACAGGAACTGTTCGGTTCATTTTTTCCCCCCTCCGCTTCTCTGGAGACTTTTTTTTTATGTGGGTTGGTGTGGTGGGGTGGGATGGGGTGGGGTGCGGCTCTTTTTGGTGCGGCTGGAGGCGGGGCGGTGAGGTGGTTCTCCCGCTTCCCGCTGTGGCAGGGGCCGCTGCAAGCTGCGGGCAATCGATCGACGGACAGGCGGGGGCCTGATTTGTAAGATCTTGTCAGATTCTGTTCGATCTGCTTCCTTCCGGCGCGCGCTTGTTGAGCTGTGTCTGCGCAGTTGACAGCATGGCCGGCCAGCATGGAGTCCACCCTTCGTTTCGCCGGGGAAGCGGGGGGAGGGGTGCGGTGAAGGGGGTTGTTGGTTGTTTGGGGGGTTCGATAGGATGCGGGGATGTGCATACAGGAGCTTGGTTCCTCGAGCCCGAGACGAGGAGGCCTGTGTTTTGGAAACGATAGAGTGACGAGACGGCCCGCGTCTCGGGTGGAGTCGTCTGAGGGGGAACGATTTCCCCGGGATTATGTAGGATTCTCGCATCAGCGGGAGGGGACCCGGAGGGGGGAGATGGGGAAGAGGGGAAGAGGAGGAGAGGGGAGGAGCAGGATGGCGGGGTTGGTGTTGGCCCGGTTATGTGGTGGTTTTAAAATAAGAGCGTGCCGTGCAGCCCCCTCCCTCCCCCGCCTCCTGTTGTCTCTTTTTTTGAAGTCGTCACCGGATCCTCCTCGCTGTTGTCATCTTGTCTTTGGAGCACGCAATCCATCCACCCACCCACAACTCAACACACCACCACATTCAAGATGGCCCCCCTCGGAAAGATTTACACCTACCCCGGCAACTTCCGCGTCATGCGGGTGAGCTCCCTCCCTCCCTTGCCCCCATGCCCTACCCCCATCCCTAACCCCCTTCCCTCATCCCCACGCAACAAACCCCCCACTGACCCGCCTCCCAGGCCCAAGCCATCGCCGCCATGAACGGCACCACCATCGAGACCGCCCCCGACTTTGTCATGGGCACGACCAACCGCTCCCCGGAGTTCCTCGCCAAGTTCCCGCTGGGCAAGGTGCCCGCCTTCGAGTCCGCCGACGGCGCCTTCTTCCTGACCGAAGGCCAGGCGATCGCGCGGTACGCGGCCGAGAGCGGGCCGCGCGCGGCGCAGCTGCTGGGCGGGGACGCGCGCACGCGCGCGCTGGTGGAGCAGTGGGCGTGCTTCGCGGAGGGGGAGCTCGGCGGGAACGTGACCCCACCGCTGTTGATGGTGCTGGCCAAGATGATTCCGTATGACGAGGCGCGGTATGGGCAGTGTGCGGCTGGGTTTGAGAGGGCGCTCAAGAGGCTGGAGGGGGAACTCAAGGGGAAGAAGTTTTTGGTTGGGGAGGAGCTGACGCTGGCGGATATTATGGTCGCGAGCGTGCTGCAGCTGGCGGGGAAGTTCTTTATGGATGAGGCGATGCGGAAGGAGGTGCCGGGGGTGGTGGCGTATTTGAAGGAGGTGATGGAGGTAAAGGAGATCAAGGAGGCGTTTGGGGAGCTGCAGCTGTGCCAGAAGCGTCTGCAGGGTTAAGATATGGACGGGGGTTGTTATCTTGGAAAATCATTGTGTCGAGCTGCCGATATGGTTGGATGTTGGAAAGATCCTCCGATCGGAGGGCCGATGCTGAGATTAGAAGGGCGTGAATTCAAGTTAGTTCGTCCGTCCTTTTCCCACTCCCTGACAGCGGATGATGGTCGTGTTGTTGAGTCACTGGCTGGTTGTGCTGAGCCATGCCAATCAGGGGTTGGGCTGCTCTGAGCTGTCAAGCTGACGCCCACTGAGGTTTCTGTTCTCACCTCGTTGGTTTCGGAAAGACTCGAGCCCGAGAAGATGAAGGACTGTCGGGCACCGAGGGTTTTCGTTTCCTCTATACCCGTATGACCCTCCTCTCTTTTATACACTTCCAAGCCTTGGTGCCTGTTCCACAGCAAGTGTACCTAATGCCACGCTGGCTGCTGACAGCTGCCAGCTCACAGTGCCTCATCCTCAGCCTCGCCAGGCTGGATACTGCTGGTGCGAACCACAATCTCGTACGCAGGAGTCGGGCACGCCCCTATGCACAAACCCCGCTTTGCTCCAAAAAAAGCACAAAAAAATAAGAGAAAGGTGGGTGGGTAGGAAGAGGGGGGTGGGGGGAAGCCTCGTGGCCAGACGCTGGGTTTGCGGCTTTCTTTCTTCGCTGTACAGAACGGGGAGAAAACAACGCTCAGCCTCAACGTTACCAATCACTCTGCACCCTCTTGACTCGCACATTGTGCTACTTCAGGCAGTCGCATGCTGTAAGTGTCTGGGCCGTTGGCAGTGGTGCACTTTGAGGGTCTTGGTGAGACAGGTCGACGTCACTACTTAATATCATTTTGCGAGTACCCGAGTTTCAGCTTGGTTGCTCAACGTCGAGTCGACTAGCTCCTCCTATTTTGCTCGCTGGGGGTTGCAAAGTTTGCTGTCTCTTTGTCCACCATGTATCGAGTTGATTCTCGCCTCAAGCGCAGAGGGGCCTCCCCTGGCAAAGCCTTGGTCGTCAATACCTCGCGAAGTCGCTCAGAAGATCAACCGACGGTTGCATCCGCGGATAGGGTACAAGACATGCAGAGTTTGCCCGGGCTGGCTCCTGTCATTGATCAACGGTTCCTCAGAGCCGCCCCGAGTGAGCGCAACCCCTTTGCAGAAAACAAACCCAACCAAGGCATAAATCGACTTCAACTGACCCAAACACATTCACCCAGTTCTAAACCCCCCTCCCCAGGCCCCGAGCTCACCCCCCTTCTGGACCCTCCCAGGCCGTCCCCACCGGCCCGCGCCGCGCTATCTCTTCCCCCTCTCCACGCACCAGCCGCCCTCGACAGCCCCGTTTGATATTACCAGCCCGCAAGACGACAACCACGATCCCGCGGCACTCGACAACGACGACGAGGAAGAGGAAAAGGAAGAAGATGATCCCCTCACCCATTATCTCCGTCATCTCACCATTAGCTCGCCGACATATCTGCATCTCGATCTTGAAGTCGACGCTCAGTCGGACTTGGGCGGCGAGGTCCATCCCCACTTGTCCCCCGAGGACGATGATGACGATGACATGGCCTTACCCCCCCACACCGTGATAGTGTTGAACCTACCTGCACCGCCCGGGCAGCCAGCGGGGGCGGCGGTGGTAGCCGGAGCCTTACCACCCCAGCCAGCCGGTCTACCACCCCCTCCAGGAGGCACTGTACCACCCCCGCCAGCTGCCCCTCTCCCACCCCATCCAGCCGCTCTTTTACCACCCCCTCCGGCAGGCACTATGCCACCCCAACCAGCCGTTCTACCCGCCCTACCACCTCCTCCAGCCGCTCTACCACCCCAACCGCCCGCCCTCCTCGTTCTACCAGCCATCCCCGTCTTCCCAGCCCCCCTGACAGGCCACTTCGTAGCCTGCCACGGCGACGCATTGTTGCTCAGCGTGATGGACCAGTACCGCAGCTCGACGGACTCGTGGCTGAATTTCTTGCTGACGGAGCCGCCTGGTGGAGAGGCGGATGGGTTAGTGGATGTTGGTGAGGCTGATTGTGTTGATGGTGATGTTGAGAATGGGGAGGGGAGAAGGTGACGCTGGGGTTGGTGGAGGGAGACTTGGGAGAGGGAGGTGAACGGCGTTGTTGGGAACTTGGTATTTCGGGTTGTTGAGAGGTGGCGGGCTTTATTATTATGGATCTTGTTATGTTGGGTGTAAGATGGTGGGTTTTATTTCAAGTTGTCTATCATGAGAGAGTTAACGGGATGTCGGGGTCCAGTTACGTTGGGTTAGATTGGTACTAGGATGCCCGAAGGTGCGGCGAGATGATGTTTTGAAAAGGGGGGCAATATTGCTGTTGTTAGTTGTGGTCTAAGTCGCCTCCTTCCGCGCGGCGAGCCAGTCAGGACTCTTGGTCAGGTTTCTCGATTCGTGGTGGATACTATTGCCTGTCTGCCACGACATCTCGCGGGCGGTAAATGAGCAAGTGTTTCAGGGGCTATAGCAAGAACTCTACATCACCGAACATATCGGGTTCAAGCCCGCGGCATCGCTCTGACCTCTTGAACTAGAGGTTGCTGATATGTCCGTGTTTCTGCTTGGTCGCACGCACACGACAGACTACCACCCTATGGGGAAACCAGCTCGGTCACTAGTCCACCAGACGAACGACCTGAGCAGCGGTTACCCGCAGGTCTCGAACAGTCCGAACAGCTCCATCGCGCTGCCCAGCGGCGCCTCCGCCCAGCCATGCCACAACGAGCGACGCTAAACGTACGATTCTGGTAGTCTGCGTTCAACGGCGGGCGATCTAGTGGGAGCTCATTAGTCAAAGAGGTAGCCAGGCCAGGATCTGGCGAGTTGGGTCGAGGACCGCCAAGATGTGCTTTCATCGCCAACAAACGCCGTGCAGAAAATGCTGGCATTCTCGCTGTTCCCAATGGGCCTGGCTCGGGTTAGGTTTGCACCGGCGCCTTGGTACTTGGCTGAAGCGAACTGAGCCCCCGGTTAGCGAAATCAGCAGCCCCTCACAGCGGCCAATTCCAGGGCATGATTGGCGGCGCGCTCGCTTCTGGGGGTTCGTGCTTGGGGGCGCTAAGGCGAGGGACAGAGGCCCGAGCGCAGGTTTCTAGAAGACCAAGTGGACGGGCCCGGTTGAAGGGGGATGCATTCATCCCTGCGCGCTGCATGACTCGGACAGTTTTGTTGCGCGGACAGGAGCTCCACGATGGCCCAACCAGAGCATCGAAGGGGGCGAGGGTAGCGGTGCTGGCGCGGGGAAGACAGGGGAGGGTGGCTCGGGGAGATGCAATGACGAGGCGGGCAAGGAGGCAAAGGATGGAGGGTGACGGATGGGGAGGGGATGCCTTGGTGAGTGGTGAGGGGATGGTGAGGCGAAGAAGGAGGGGGGGGGAAGGGGATGAAGCGAAAGAGGACAGCTGCAGGAGGGACACGCGGAGCGGTAGTATTGATGAGCGCCGCAGAAATGGCATTGAGAAAGTCTGGTTGCGAGACGGCGAACCGAACCGATGGGTGTGACTGGGCGCGGGAGGGCTGCCAATACGTTGCATTCATAACATGGCAGGTCGAGCTTGAAGAATGATTTTCTTTCTTTTTTTGGGACGGGTTTCTGCCGGTTTCCAAGCAGCCCGCGCTGGCGCAGATCCGAGCTTGCGTGCAGCTCGGGGAGGCAATTCTGTTTGCGGTCGTGTGCAGCTGGACCTGGCATCTCGGCTGTCCAACAACAAGCTCTCCAACCCCAGGCCCAAGCCGAGCCTGTCGAGCAGCACCCCAGAAGACGCCACCCAAAGAGGCATGGTCAGGGCGAGAGTATGCCGGGAAATCGGATACGGTAACCAAGAACCCGACCCCTGGGACTAAAAGACCTTAGCCGCTAGTTAGCAGCGCCCGCTAGCGCCCCTGCTAGGGGGGCGACCAGGAACCAACTCGGGGCCAAGGGGACAACGGTCGTGCTTGGTCGCGGGCGCGTTCCCACCTCCCGCCCACTTCCCACCCTTCCCCGCGAGGGCACAACCCGGCACGTCCAGTAGCGTCGTCGACGGGGACGGGAGAGGGAATGATTAAATAAGAGAAGCCGCCCGTTCGGGTCGCATCCGCTGCACATCCCATCCCCAACCTCATCTCACTTTACCCTCCCTCCCTCCACTGGCCCGCCCACAGCCAACTCACGCTCTTTTCTCCCCGACGGCCGCTGTCCACCCCTCCACCACCTCCTCACCCCCAGCACCTCCGACACGAACAAGAAAAGACGCCATGGCGAGACTCACCCGCGCCCTGCTCATGGCCCTGGCCACGGCCGGCTCCGCCACGGCTGCCCCCGCCGAGAGCACCACCACCACCACCACCCAGAACGCCACCGCTGATGGCCTGCACTCCCTCATGGTCAAGGCCGGCAAGATGTACTTCGGCACCGCCATCGACGTCAACAACTTCGCCGACGCCAAGTACATGGCCATCGCCGACAACAAGAACGAGTTCGGCATGATGACTGCCGAGAACTCGATGAAGTGGTCCTCGAGCGAGCCCAACCAGGGCAAGTTCGCCTTTGCCAGCGCCGACAAGGTCGTCGAGCGCGCCAAGAAGAACGGCCAGGGCATGCGCTGCCACAACCTGATCTGGTACAACCAGCTGCCCTCGTACGGTATGTTTGCCTCGCCACTCCCAGGCAGGTATCCAGCCCCCCGCTGACCACTCCCCCCAGTCACGAGCGGCTCGTGGACCAACGAGACCCTCACGGCCGCCATGCAGACCCACATCACCAACGTGGTCGAGCACTTCAAGGGTGCGTGCTACGCCTGGGACGTCGTCAACGAGGCTTTTGGCGACGGCGACGGCAGCTACCGCCAGTCCGTCTTCCTCAAGAACATCGGCGAGGCCTTCATCCCGCTGGCCTTCCAGGCCGCCGCTGCCGCCGACCCGGACACCAAGCTCTACTTCAACGATTTCAACCTGGAGATATCCCCCGACAAGGCCGCTGCTACCCTCGCCCTGGTCAAGGACCTGCAGGCCCGCAAGATCCGCATCGACGGCGTCGGCTTCCAGGGCCACCTCGTCGTCGGCGGCACGCCCACGCGCGACGCCCTCGCCACCTCCCTCCGCCAGTTCACCGCCCTCGGCGTCGAGGTTGCCTACACCGAGGTCGACATCCGCTTCGAGTCGCTCCCCGCGTCCAGCTCGGGGCTGGAGCAGCAGGCCCAGGACTACGCCGCGCTCGTCGGCTCGTGCCTTGATGTCAAGGAGTGCGTCGGCGTCACCGTCTGGCAGTTCTCGGACAAGTACAACTGGGTGTCCAGCGTGTTCAAGGGTAAGGGCGACGCCTGCCTGTGGAGCGCTGACTACGCCAAGAAGCCCGCGTATGATGCCGTCATCAAGGTCCTCCAGGATGCCATCTCCAGCAGCGGCACCTCGAGTGATTCCAAGTCGGCTGCTGGCCGTGTGTCGGTTGGCGCTGCTGGTGCGTTTCTCGGCGCTGCCCTCTCGGCGTGGGCCCTCCTTTAAGGGGTGGTGGTGTTGGCAATTTACTAGAGATTCCTGGTTTCATGATGGATGAGGGTGTTTTTTTTTGGTAGGGGGGGCGGAGGATTTTGGATGGACAGGTGGCATTCCTTTTTCTTTCTTGAATCATCTATTAACTAACTAGTTACTGCATGTATGATTATTTCTGCCTACATGTACCATAATCTATCAGAGATATCCTGACAGTTAATTACCTAGTCGTGGTTGAATGGTATGCGAGGCTGGTTGCAGTTGTTGACCTGGAGGGGAGAAAAGAATCGTCACTGTTGATCTCGCCGCTGTTGAGAGGAAGAGAATCGTCACTCCTGATTCCCGTTCACCGTGCTTGTCGTCGAACTCTGTCACATCATTGCATCACTGGCCCCTTGGTCAGTGCAGAGCCCCTGATGACCACAGGATTGGGTTCGGAGCTTCCATCCCCATTCTGCACTAACTAGATGTCCGAGCGACAACACCCCTGTTCTAGACTTGACCTTCCCAGACCACTCAGCCTCCTGTCCTTTCCCCAAAAGAGTACAACTTCACATCGTCAGTCCACGTTGCATCCAAACCTAGCTGTTGCAGACAAGTTCCACCACAACCATGTCCGCCTTAGGTCCCTGGTGGAGAAAGCGATTATTCGACCACGCTGTCCAATCAACAATTGGAGGGTGACTAGTCTAGTGGTCAGGACGCTTCGTTGTGGTTTCTCACGAATCCCAACGACCGAAGAAACCCCGGTTCGATTCCGGGGTCGCCCATGCCTTTTGCTGTTTTTTTTTG
>MU855400.1:0-74135 GCA_033296695.1 Staphylotrichum tortipilum | reverse complement strand
CCCCCCGCGCCTTCAAACCCTCAACCCCCTCCGCTGGTCGCTCCCCGCCGTCCTCCACGCCGCGGCGCAAACCTGCCAGGGGTTGGACACCCTCGTGCCCGCGACAACAACAACAACCACCACCGCCGCCGCCGGAGCGTCCTCCCATTCCGATGCCTCGGCATTCCCCGCGTTCCCCGGCTCTGGAGGTCTCCCCGGGGGCAGGATGGGGATGGGGATGGGGTCGGCAGGGACGGCAGCAGCAGCAATGCCGGGCGGGGGCTGCGTCCAGCCCGATCTCCTCCGGCATCCCCTGTTCGTGGTGGCGCGGTTCTACGAGGAGGTGGCCTCATCATCTTCTTCTTCATCAGCCACGGGGGCTTACGTGCAGCAACCGGGGGTTGGATACCCTCGGCAAGGGGCTGGTTACCCTCAGCAAGGGGCTGGCTACCCTCAGCAAGGGGCCGGGTACCCTCAGCAAGGGGTCGGGTACCCTCAGCAAGGGGTCGGGTACCCTCAGCAAGGGGCCGGGTACGGACAAAACGTGCCCGCAGTGCCAGGGGACGGGCGGATGGAGCTGCTCTGGTGCGAGGGGTTCGGGGAGCGGCTTGCGGCGAGGCGGGTGGAGATGGGGGAGGTGGTCATGGGGAGGGGGTGGGTTGATTTAGCTTCTTGGTGAAGAAGAATACAGGGACGAAAGGGGGATAAGGGTTTTCTTTGGAGAGTGAGGAGGGGTTGTGTTTGGACTGCTTGCTCCAGCAGGTCTGGGAGTGATGCTCGGCTGGGTGTATAAATGCGTCTCTCGTGTAGGATGTCAGGAATTTGGAGAAAGCGGACACAGATGAGTTGGCAACAGCTAGATGCTGCATGTGTTTGAGGTCGAATCTTTGCTCTCACCAATCAAGTAATAAGCAAGGATACGATCAGAGATGCGAATTCTGTATTGTAAACCAACGCCGCCAGTGACCACGCCCAAAGCAAGCCTGCCAGCCTAATATAACTCGAAAAGGTCACCCCTCCCAAAGCAACACCCCCGCCACCCTCACTCACAACCAAACCCCTAATACTCGAAATCGTCATCCGCCGCCGGCCCCTTGTTCTTGCTCACGCTCTCCTGCTTCCGATACATCTCGGCAACCTGCCTGCTGCTGGTCGCCTCATCCGGCTTCTTATCATCGCGCACTTTGATGAACCGGGGGAACCGCAGACTAATCCCCTTCTCGCCGCTCGGGTCCACGCCCTCCTTCATGCCCGCCTTGTAGCGCGGGCTGAGCGTCAGGTCCGCCGTCTTGACCTCCCACACGTACCGCGGCTCGAACCAGACGTCGGGCTGGTGCTGCCCGCCCGAGCTGTGCGCGTAGAAGGGCTTGGGCCGGTCGATGACGATCTTCGACAGCGCGCCGTGCAGCTCCTCGAGTACCGCCTCGCTGAAACCCGTGCCGATGTTGCATACCGTTTCGTACGTGTCCGTGCCCGGGTTGTAACACGCCAGCAGGAACGCGCCGTACACCGACGTGCGCTTGCCCTTGCCGTGGTAGGCGCCCAGAACGACCAGGTCGAGCGAGTCGCCGATGCCCGAGAGGTAGTCTTTCTTGATCTGCATTCTCTGTTAGCCGCAGTCCCCCCCGCCCTCATCAAACCACCAACATACCTTGAGCCAATTCCGACTGCGCTTGCTCGGCTCGTACCCGCTCTCCTCGCCATCCAGCATCTTGACCATCAGGCCCTCGCACGACGCCTTGACCGACTCGTCCAGGAACGTCTGGATCTCGTCCAGCTCCTGGCCGTCCATGGCGGTCGCCAGCGCAAACTCGCCCTCGACGGGTTGGAACGACTTGTGGAGCAGCTCGCGGCGCTCCCGCAGCGACTTCCCGACAACCGCCTCCCCGTTCAGGTAGAGGAGGTCAAAGGCAAACACGCACACCTTGACCTTGACGTCCTCCACCTTGACGTCCTTCTTCTTGCGCGTCATGAGCTGCTGGAACGGCAGCACCTTCTTCTCCTGTACGTCCCACGCGACCGACTCGCAGTCGAGCACGAAGCTCTTGGTGTCCTCCTTGACCCAGTCGGGCAGCTTGGCCAACACGTCGGGGTACTTCTTGGAGAGGTCCTCCGAGTTGCGTGAGAAGATGGCGGCCACGCCCTTGCCGACCTCCTTGGTGGCGCCCATGGCCGACTGGCTGAGCTCTTCGTCCGTGTCCTTGGCGACGTAGTGGATTTGGGCTCGCTCGCCGTCGTACTTGTACTCGCACGTGAACTTTTGGCCCTCGAAGCGGTCGAGCACCTCGGTGATGGCCTTGGTCGGCTTGGCCAGCATGGGCTTGAGGGGCACGCCGGGCCGCAGCTTGCAGTGCTCCCTCAGGTTCAGGATGCCGTGCTCCACCATCGCGGGGATGATGACATCGTAGCTGGGCAGTTCACTGCACTCAGTTAGCATTGGGATAAAACGGGACTTGTTGGGCGAACAAACCTGTAAACCGTCTTGAGAATCGACTCGCCCTTCTCAATGTCACTCGTGCTGGGCTCTTTGCCCTTCTGGGCCGCCTCGTGCGCCACCATGGCCTGCGCAAGCGACACGATCACCGTCTTCTCGGCCAGGCCAAGTCTCAACTTGCCCTCCAAGAAGCGAATGAGATACTTGGCCTCGCTGGGGCCGCCCTTGTCCTTGGTGATGTCCACCTTGCGGGCACCATGGGCATCCGCCGCCGAAAGGAGCTTCTTGATGCCGTCCACCTTCCTGCCCTGCGCGCCGTTGCCCGTCACCGTGGCGATGCCCATCAGCCCGCTGAGGACGCCGCGTACGGTCAGCGGCTTGGGCTTGAACATGGTCGGCTGGGTGGACCGGGACTTGACAGCGACGAGGCCGAGATCGCCAATCTCCTTCTGGTCCTGCTTGATGACGGCCAGACTGCGACCCGTGCTCTCGCCGATCGCCTTCATGATCAGCGACTCGCCAATGCCGAGCTCGATGCCGGCATAGTCGGGCGCGAGCTTGTTGATCATGAGGAGGACGACCGGGAGGAGGTCGTCGGGCGTGAGCCTCAGGACCTGGCGCAGGAACAGCGAGCAGTGCGCCGTGATCTCGAGGCGCTTGGTGGTGAGCTCGATGGGCAGGAAGGTGGTGCAGAGTGCGGCGTAGGGCACCGGCTCGCCCTGTTTCCAGTCCGGATACGGGTGTTTGACGTCCAACTTGAGGGTGGCCTGGACCTTCTGGCGCGCCTTGGCCGTCACTTCGGGCTTCTCCTCGTCCTGAGCGTCCTCTTCTTCGACCTCAGTGGAGGACTCGGGGGTGTCCTCCTCAGCCGTTGTTTTCGCGGCGACGGCCGGCTCGGGCTCCTTTTTCTTCGAGGCTTTCGATTTCGGGGTCGACGCCTTGGCCTTTTTCGGTTCCGGCGCTGGTGCATCGGTCATGATCTCGTCTTCGGCGTCCTCATCATCCTCAATGACCTTCCTGCCGCGCCTGGGCCGCTTGCTCACAGGCGCCGCCACCTCGGCATCCTCCTCGTCCTCAACAACCTCCTTCTTCGCCTTCTTCTCGGCGGCGGCCGCCTTGGTCGGCTGCCGGGTCCTCTTCCGGCCGTTCTCTGCTATCACAATGTCAGTGATCCCTTCCCTCCCACCTCTTAATATTTAATCCAGCCCAGCCCGAGAAGACATACCTTTCTCCTCCTTCGCTTCCTCCACCTCCTCCTTCACCTCCTCCACCTCCTCTTTCAACTCCTCCTCATCCTCCTTCTTCCCATTCTTCCCCTCCACCGCCTTGGTTGAGAAGGCCAGCTTAGTCTGCTGTAAGGGCGCGGCCTTGCTCTTGTCACCGTTCGCCTGGGCAAAGAATTTGCTGCACACCGTCTTGTTAGCAACCGCCTTACCCTCTCAAATCACAATCCCAACCTGAACCCAGGTGAAATGTAGTAAAAATAAAAATAACTGGCTTGGCTATTCTCCAGGTAGTGTGTGTGCAAAAAAGCACCCACCCCAAAGTAGTCTGCCCGGTCCCGACATACCCCAGGGTCGCCTGCTGTTTCTTGGGCGGCATGGTGCTCACTGCCCTGCTGCTCGCCACGCCTAAGCTCAGTTCGAGTTGATGCTGCTGCTGATACTGTCCCAGATTCCGCAGAAACAGTCGTGTTGGTACACGACAGGATTGATTCCAGAGGAGACCTGTTCCGGTCGACGACGTTATCACGAGCTTCCTGACCGTGGCCGTGGCCGTGGCCGTGGTGATGGTTGTGGCGGTCGAGGAGTAGCGGGGTATTCGGAACCCGGCGGCGGAGGGAATGCGACGCGGGAGGAGGAGGGGTGCCACTTTTGCGACTGGCGGGGGGAAGGGGAATGAGAAATGGGGGAGGGAAGGAATTGGGAGGTTAAGTCAGGCGGTTGAGTTCATCAGTGTGTGGCAGGGGATGGGTATATAACCGAATCAAAAAGGGAAAAATGAATTGGATGGTGGGCAGTGCAGGACGGTTTCAGGCAGGCAGACAGGCAGGCAGGCAGGCAGGGAGCAATTGGCGGCGGTCGCGTATCCGTAGTAGTGTCTTTCTTGGTTGGGGCTGGATCGATCGCAGAGTTAACCCGACGCGTTCCGACGCGACTTTTTGGCGAAGGCAGCAGTGACAGGGTTCGCGTAAAGTGGCACGGGTCACGGGTCACATTATTTGTCCCTCTCCACTCCACTCAAGCACTTGCCTTGGGATGAGAGAGTTGCGAGCAACACCAGAGGAATGGGCTGTTGACACTAAAAGGTGAGACACACAAAAAAAGTAAATCTAAATATCCATTCGCAAAACTCAAGGCCAGCCCAGTCTCAACCTCGAATTCCACAACCGTCCCAGGCTCTATAGCAGATTAGGATAATGTACATAAAAACTCCCAACGCTCAGAACCACGCTCACAGTCTCGCCGCCACCACACCCGCTCTCTCTCCCCAGACTCCCGCCCCCTTAGTTGTTGAAGTAGTACGACTCGTCCGGCGTGCGGCCGCGGATGAACTGCGGCTCCGAGCCGGCGACGTAGATGTCCTCAAACAGGATCTTGGCCGTGGGGTCCGGGTGCGGCATAGCCTCGGCCACGGCGACCTCCTCGTTGACGAAGCTGCGCGCCTCCTTGTCGATGCTCTTGAGCTCGTCCTCCTGCGCGACACCCCAGTCCAGGATGTGCTGCTTCAGCCCGGCGATCGGGTCGTTGGTCGACCGCATACGCTGGATCTCCTCGCGCGTGCGGTACGTCGTGCCGGGGTCCGACATGGAGTGGCCACCGTACCGGTACGTGACGTACTCGAGCACCAGCGGGCCGTTGTCCTCCTCGGTCCACTGCTTGCCGTACTGGACGGCAGCCTTGACGGCGAGCACGTCCATGCCGTTGACCTTGAGGCCGGGGATGTACTGGCCGCGCTTGTAGTAGTCCGTCAGGGCCGACGAGCGGGCGGCCGAGGTGCCCATGCCATACTTGTTGTCTGAGAGGAATTGGTTAGTTTCTGCCATGCAGCCCTGGAACTTGAACGACTGGACTCACTCTCGCAGCCGAACAGGGCAGGGAGCTTCCAGAGCTTGGCCATGTTGAAGGCCTCAAAGACCTGGCCCTGGTTGCTAGCACCGTCACCTATGCCAAGACATCAGCAAGCCTGCACCCTCAACCATCCTCAAATTTGCCTGTGATCGTACCGTAGAGAATGACAGTCGCCTTCTTGCCGCCCGTGTACTTCTGGGCAAACGCCAGACCGGCACCGACGGGGACCTGGGCGCCGACGATGCCGTTGCCGCCGTAGAAGCCCTTGGTGAACATGTGCATGGAGCCGCCCTTGCCGTAGGCGATGCCCTCGCGGCGGCCGAGCAGCTCGCCGATGATGGAGCGGATGGTGCCGCCGCGCATGTAGGCGAAGCCGTGGCAGCGGTATGACGTGATGACATCGTCCGTCTTCTGGATCGCGTGCTCGATGCCCACGGCGACCGCCTCCTGGCCCGTGGAAAGGTGGCAGAAACCCCGGATCTTCTTCTCCTTGTATAGCCTGTCGGCCGCCATCTCCATTTGCCTGGTGGTTGCGCAGAGCGGTCAGTCTGGGTTTGCGTTACCAAATCAGTCAACAAACGGCACGGCATACCTGACGACGACCATGTCGTAGTACATCTGCTTCAGCTGCTTCTTGGTCACCTCGAGGGTGTACGGCGGCGGGTCGAGCTCGTAGGTCTCGAAGCTCTCATCGCTGAGCCTGACGTGGAAGGGCTCATCCTCGGACTAACCACCGCACACGACATAGTCAGCAAAGTCCCCTCCAACAAAAAAAGTCAAAACGAAGCCATCCGCCTAAACACCGCAGCTCCCATCCCCCCTCCAAACAACCCACAACCACCACCACCACCACAAAACAATCAATTGCCCACCACCTCCTCCCCAGACCAACAACCCCAAACTACTTCCCCGAAACGTACCTGCGGAACGGTGCTCTTGTCGACGTGCGCCGACGCGGCGTTGGTGGTGACGGTCCTCCGGGCAGCCAGCGACAGCACCTGGGGGCGCTGGGCGGCGCGGACGGGCGCCACTGCCCGCGATATCCGGACCGCTCGCGAGAACATTGTGATTAACCCCGATGGAAGAAAGAGAAATGGGGGAAAGGTGAGGTAGGCGGTGGGGGTATGTTGTTGTTTGGGGGATCGCAAAGGGGTGGTAGGTGGTGGGAAAAAAGGGCCGGAATCGCAAAGTTTCTCGTCTCGCTAGCAGCAGCAGCAGCAGCAGGTCGGTCGCCGTCCCAAGCCCAGATGCACAGCTGTCCCTGCAGAGCGAAAAAGGGCGGCCCACCCAAGTTTTTTGGCGTTGGGGATTGCTTGTTGAACGGCGGGCTAAGCTCCTTTGGGCAGCAGCTAGCATGGGTTGGGGGCAAAAGTATCGTGGGTGGTCCGGGCTCCTCATCGGACCTCCACTGGCCGCGCGCTATTTTGTGTGACAGCACCGCCTGGAAAGTTGAACTTTGACAGGCTGGGGTTCGTTCATCTCCCTCCTCTCTCGGAATGGGGGGCCCGAATGAAGGGGAGCTCCGGGTGGAGCTGTCAACCCGCCTGCGCCGCCGTTATCGCGACGGGGGCGCCCTGGTTGACTCTTTTGGGTTTGTCAAGCCGATGGGCGGATGGACGGGAGGGATTTACCCCAGAGCCAAGCAATTGAAATACTCTCCAAGCAATATCACGGGTTTTATGATGTTGTTTTCATCTTGATGCATCTTCAATGGTGTTGATTGATTCCTTGAAGCCTCAATGTCCACGCTGGGCAATTCTGGACACAGTTCTTGGTTCCCCAGAATTCGGACTTGGCTCAGTGGGGGGCATACCACAACCAAACACCGAACTCAAACATCATCAATCTTGCATCAAGACAACTAGACCCTCACAACCTCCTCTTCGCCAACCTTCACCCACCATCAAGCCACCGGCTGACTGCAGCAAGAGATGCGATTTCATACACGACGGACAGCCCGCTCTCGCAAAGCCACCGCTAATACACGCACAACACCTAGGTACACCAGCCAGACACAGCAGCACCACATCGGGGCCAGCTGGTAGCTAATGGCTCAAAATAAAACCGAACACTCCCATCTCTAATAACCCCATCCCATTCCATCCCATCCCGAGTTCCATCCATCCCAATAACCCATCCACCAGTCCATGAACTGCGCCATCATCCCCCCTCCCCTCCAACGAGGCCAGCCCGCACTTGATCTTGCTCAACCCGTCCCAGTACTCCCAACAGAAAAACTGCAAAGTGCATGTCGATCTTAAAAAGACAAAACAAAACAAAAACAAATAACAAAGACTCGAAACAAGAAAGCAGGACTCAGACCCTCCTTCCCAATGCAATTCTTTGCTGTTGGCCCCCCCCCCCAAGCCAACTACCACACGCCCCCAGGAAAATTCCTGATATCTTTGCCTGCCAGAAACCATGCAAGTCCGTTTGTTAAGCCTCTCCCTCAGGGGTCGCGAGAGCAGAGGGGGGAAAAAGGAGGAAGGAAAAACGCCATAGCAATGCCATGCTCACCCCCGGCCCTTGGCGCCTGGCTCCTGGAATAGACACCCAGAACAAAAAGAGAACAGAAATCTCTTTGCTCCACGTCTCCATCCATCCATCCGCCACCGGCACTCCCACATCATGAAATGCTCGGGCAGCGACCCCCTACGCCCCCAACACGCTGGCGAGCCGCGTCGATAAAGAGGGGTATCGTATCTGCGAGTTGAAAAAAAAAAAGAAAAGAAAAGAATTGTGCTGCCCCCGAAACTGCCCGCAATGCGCTTTGTACGTGTGCCCACAACACCACAACACCAACCCCCCGCCGTCACACCCACCACCCAGACTCAGGACGCAACGGGGTACCATCACCCCGCCATTGCTTGAGGAGGCGGAAGGAAGCACAGCACGGGAACTACTCGTCGTGGAAGAACGTCGCCCCGCTCTGCTGCAGCAGCGGCGCAGTCGACGGCCCGGCATCGGGCATCTCGACGTCATGCATCCCGTCGCCCGCGGATCCAGACCCGCGGTAGTCGAGCGCAAACGCGCTCAGCGGCCGGTCCGGCACGGGCACCTCGAGCCGGCGCTTCGCGGGAAGCATGGAGCGCTCGTCATCGAGGAGGTCTTGCGGCGGGGAGAAGGACCATACCTAGGATATCAAATTAGTTTGCTGCCATCCCAAAACTGCATAGCAGAAATAGTATCGTTGTTGCTCACCTCCATGACGGTCCGCCCATTCTTCAGCGCCATGGCGACGCACTTCTGGTCCTCAAACGCCACGCGCCAGACCGCGTCGCCCTGCGTCACCAGCTCGCGCACCAGCTGGCCCGTTTTCAGATCCCACACCTTGACGCGGCCGTCGCTACCGCCGCTGACAACGCGCGTGTCGTCAAACTGCAGGCTCGTGACGCTGTTGTCGTGCGCAGCCAGGCGGTGGATCGCGCAGAACCGCTCGAGCGACCACACCCGCACCGATCCGTCGCTGCCGCCCGTCACGAGCGTGTCGCCGCGCATCTGCAGCTGCCCGACGAGCGAGGTGTGGCCTTGGAGGATGCTGAGGCACTCGCTGAGAAAGAAACACCACGTTAGTGTCTAGTTGGGAAGCCAGCTTGTTTGTGGGGGTGACATCTTACCCAGTGTGAGCGTTCCATATCCTCACGCTCGTGTCCAGACTCCCAGTCGCCACCCGGTGGCCGTCGAACGCGATGGCATAGATGTGGCTGTAGTGGCCCTGGAGGGTGTGAAGACACCTCCCCTCCGAGATACTCCACACCTTCGCCGTCGCGTCGTAGCTGCCCGAGACGACGATATCGCCCTTGATCTCGAGGCAGCGGACGCTTGCCTGGTGGCCGACGAGTACATTCTTGCACACCCCGCTGTGGATGTCCCATATCCTCAGGGTCGTATCCCTGGAGCCAGAGATCGCGGTGGTGGAGTCTGACATCTTAAGGCAGCGAACGGTCGAGGTGTGACCCCGCAGAGTATGCATACAGGCTCTGGAGGGCAAGTCAGTCAGTAAGCAGGGCCGGTCAATGGGTCAAACTCCATCACAAATACTTACCCAGTAGACAGATCCCAGACACGCACGTCACGGTCGCAGCCGCCGCTGACCAGCATGTCATCCCAAGGCACCATAGCCCAGACACCCATGACATGGCCCTGCAGGGTGCGCAGCGCATTCCCCTCGGTGTCGAAGACGTGGATCTTGGCATTATCGAGAGCCACAATGATGTACTTGGACGTGAGGTGCAGGCTGGTCACAACACCGCCGTCCTGGGTGATGTTCCGCGACACGTTGTGGCCGCCGGCGCGCCAAGCCGCGTCAACCAGGTACCGCTGCTTGAAGTGCGACTTGTACGACCTGAGCACGGGTCGCGCGCTGACGGTCCCCTCGAAGGTGGCGGGCAGCGAGGTCGAGGTGAGGGCGCCGGCGAAGGTCGGGGCGGTCGCTGCTGTTGCCTCGTCGTCCTGCTGGGCGCTGGGGGGGTAGGACTCCGGCAAGGCCGCCATCGGGGCGGTGATCTGGAGTTGGGGGCGGACCTCGGACAGCCTCCGCTGGTAGTCGTGTTTGACGCACAGGTTCTTCCACGTCATGTCATCGCTCAGAAGGTCACGCCATCTCCGTGACACCTGGGATGCGCGCGCGAGCACCTTCGGGTCATCAATAAACGAGAGGATCTGCGGGTCTGTTAGTTCATCGCTAGGTTCGAGGTCAAGACTGAGGAGCAGGGTGGGATTGACAACGCACCCGGAGGCACAACTCATCTGGGAGCGTGGTAAAGGGGTCCTTCTTAAGTAGCGGGCTGACAAACTGGTGCACAAAGCTCAGTTGGCCACTTGTGCACAGGTTCAGGAGGTCGGCCAGCAGGCGAGTCCGCTGGCCGCCGTTGCACTGCACAAAGTATTTCCGCAGCCCCAAGAGGTAGGCCTCCTCGTCTTCCCCAGCGTTGCTCCAGTTCGGCCTCGAGTGCGACGGGCCGGGCGAGGCGGCTGGGGTGGGCGGCGGCGGAGGGGAGCCGGTGACCTGGTCGAAGTCGGCGGCGGGAGTGCTCATGCTCGGCGTCGGCGGCCCGCGGGGACGCTGTTGTTGCGGCAGCTTCGCATTATGAGTGTTCAACGACAGCTCCTCGTTAAAGACGGCGCCCCGGCGCTCAGAGAAACTGAGCGGCCGGTTGTAGGGCGGCATGGTGACGGCGATGTGGCGACAAAAACCGCTTGCGACGGGATCGCCGGCGCTAGCGACGAGACGGCGGCGGCTCACGGCAGGCGAGTGTCGGCGGCTGGATCACGAACTCGCTTGATGGGGGGAAGACTGCCGAGGCAGAGTGGGCCGACGAGCAGTTGGGGTCGCGACAGGGTCGGAATTATGACGTCGGCGAGATGGCCCGGCTCGGAGAGGTGGTGGAGGAGGCTGGTGGTGGCTTGTCGTCGTCGAGATGCAAGCACGCGAATTTGGCCACGGGTGGTGCGCTGCACGTCTGCCGAGGCCCGTCCAAAGCGAAGGAAAAGAGAACGTCGCGGTCGACTAGGCGGGTTTCCCGAGGTCGGTGGGTCGGTCGGGCAGAACGAGGGGCGAGGGCGAGACAGCAGCCGAGAGGGGAAGCGGAGGAGGGGGTGTGAGGGGGTGGTTTCGAGGTAAGGGGGAGGGCGGGAAGAGGAGACAGCGCGCAGGTTAGGTAGTTGACGGGTGCTGACCGAAGGGATGTCGAGTGCAGAGAGAAGTTAGGTCACAACGCGTGCTCATCCATGGGCAGGGAATGCCGGGTGGTCGTCGAGTCGCGGGATCGCAGGGTGGAGGGATGGATGATCGAAGGTCGAGGTCGGGGTCGGGGGAGGGAGAAGAGGTCTCGACTGCTCACAGTGGCTCGGTGCAGCGAGTTGTAGTGGGTGCAGTGGGCGTGCAGCGGGTGCAGTGGGTGCAGCGCTGGGCCGTCGGGTGCGAGGGCTGAGGGAAGGGAAGAAATACGAGGCGGGAAGGGGCGTGCCTTCCCTGAATTCCCATTTGCGTCGAATGAGGAACGGGCTGACCGAACAGGGGGGTCACCATGGGTGTACCTTGCCCGCTCTTTATGGGTTTTGGGTGCGGTGCTGCTGGCTTCCGACTGCCCACTGCCTGCTCTCTGCTCTGTCGGCTGCCCCACTTCTCCTCCCCCCCCCAGGGCTCCTGTTGACAAGGCACGGGCCCACCCAACGCCGCCCTCCCGCCTGAGGTGCCTTAGGTGCCGCCGCCTCCCAGTGCTGCGGCGGCAGCCTCCTGGCTCCTTGGGCGCCTGGGCGCCTGCACTGCTGGGGGAGTGGACCCTGGACAGAGAGGACCCTGGATCCAAACTGAATGGAGCCACGATGCACCTCAGCGGCGCATCACGAAGGAGGAGGGAGAATCTCGCGGAAGCTGCCCAGTTTCCAGTTTTTGGCCCTTGCGCAGCACCTGAGGCCGACTGCCGTGAATTCCAACTGGCTCCAGGCTGCATTTTGATGGAGCACGCCGTGCCCGATCTCCGTGGAGCTCGGTCGCCATCCGGGCATCGATGAATGTCTTTGATTCCCGACCTGGCACATTGGGCCGCGTTTCTCGGAGCATGCACTCCTCGTCTGCTGGCTTCTGTCTCGATTGAATGGCCACCTGCATGCCGTCCTCGAGCCCACCATGGAACCCACTGGCGACGGGGCGGCGGGGTTGGCCGTCCTCGAGACCTACAGGAAGCGCTCACATGCGGCACCTCACTCGCGCAGCTAACTGACAGATGGACAAGCTCATGTCCAAGACCCGAAAAGGGCAGCAGCAGCAGTTACCTCACCTCGCCGCCGCCACTTGCCCGCGTGGCAGCAGCGTTTGCGCGCGCCCGTGCTTCGAAACTAATAGGGAGCGGCAAAGCCGACCAACCGAGACAGGCAGTCGACAACCTTCCCCCCTTGAGGCATTCCCTTTTTTAAAAGCGGACTGTGTCGAGAGCAGGGCAGGACAAACCCAGCGGAGTTGTCCTGCCTTCCTTCATCAACAGTGGTTGACTTGAACCATGGGTCTGCCCCCCCATGCAGGCAAGGGGACGAAGCATCCAGACCCAAGCATCTCGCCCAATCACCATGCACCCAACGAACCAACCAGACACCCTCCCTTCCACCTGGGCTCCTCGAGGACGACAACACAAACAACACCCACCAGCAGGGGATAACATCCTGGGGCCTAATGTGCCGATCCCAGCCCATGGAAGCCCGGCCATCTAATCTGTACCTACCAGTGAAGGCGGCTGCGCTGGAGCTGCCGCCCGCCCGCCCGCATTGCATGAGAAGAAGCACACGGGCCCTGCTCAACGATTGCATCAGCATGCCGTTGTCGAGATTTTTGTCTGCAGTCTCCCGCCGCCTTCGCTCATGTCAGAGCCTTCCCTCCTCTTGCTTTCTTCCCATCGTCGTCGTCGGTCGGCAATGACCTGCCTTGCATGCATGCAAGATACATGCATCCAGCCCGAGGGGGGGTGGTGTACAGTGCGGTGCGGTGTGACAGGCATTCGCTGTTGGGGCATCGAGGTGGGGTTCGAGGGAGTAAGGATTGGGGCCATGAACCTCACTCATCCTGCATTGGGGCGGAGGGCAGTGAGGACGGCACCCCCATCCCATCCCATCTCGGCTCCCCTTGCTGACGAGAAGGGGGTCAGACGCCGCCCCGTACCGAAGCAAGGTTTGCCGGCTATTTACTCGAAATAGGACACGACAAACCCGGCGTTGCTTGCTTGAAAGAGGAACGCCAGATCGATCGGGAAGCTGCTTGCGAAAAAGAAGGTGCCTGAGGTGGCTGTTCGCTTGCTTGTTGCAAACGCTCGGCTTTGGCCGTCCGAGGGTTGCTTGAGCGAGGGAGCTTGCTTCAGTTACCCCTGGCCGGGCTTCTCGGCTTCGCCAACTCACTGCCTGAAAGGGCCGTTTGCTGCGTTACAGATCGCCTTGAACATTGGGATAGCCTCGTCCTGGCAATAACAATACGACATGCACGAAACCCCATGCAAAAGCCATTGTTCCTCCTGCTCCACATTCCATCTCCCTGCCGTTGAGCCGCCTCTCGCTCCTCATCGCGCTCGTCGCAATCAATGTCAAACAGGCACTCCCTCGGCCAACCCACCAGTTGAAACAACCGCCAACCGCCAGGTTCCACGCCTGAAACGGCCCCCGCCGCCCCACTCCCTTTCCATGGGGGGCTGGCAGCTTCTAAAATTTAGCCTCCTCCTTTCGCTTGGCCGGGGCGGGTTGCCGGGACTCGGTTGCATCAAACGGACAGCGCGCGCGCGCGGCGTGGTGGACCCTGTTCGAAAAGAGCCTCCCTTGAACATGGTAGAACAGAGTTGCGTCATCGGGAAAAGGATAGGCATGATCAAGGGTAGCCAGGGACCTTCGTGTCGACGTGGAGCCAAGCAAGGGACTTGGGTTGAGATAGCAGCATGATGCGCTTCCCATGACATAATAGACACCATCACTTGACCCGACCCTGAACGAGAACACGAACCGAACCATGAACCTGACCCCCCTGAAGCAAAGCCGCCAAAACGCTGGGATGACCCCCCAAGACGCCTGCTCTCAAAATCAAGTGCGCTGCTATTTTTGCCCAAAATAGCACATTCATTGCCGCCCCATCTAACCAGAACGCCTTGCCTTGCCTCGCCTTGCCCCGCGCGGGGGAAATCAAATCAAAGAAAACACGGCCCTTTCTCTCTCTCTCGTCATCAAACTCGTTAGTGGTGGTGGTGCCCGAACCGCGTCAGCAGCGGGAGCAGGAAGCCCGCCACTGTCGCAAGTGTGTCCCGCATCTGGAGCTTGCCCTGCCTCCTGTGCGGCGGGCCGCCGTTTTCTGCGTACCCGTTGCCGCTGGGGTGGTGCTCGTGGCCTGCGGACTGGTTCTCTTCTTGCATGGCGTGCATGGCGACGTAGCTTAAGGTCGAAGTCAGTTTGTCAGCCGGGGAAGGGTGGATGAGGAATAGGGTGAGGGAGATGGGAATATCTCGGGCTTACAGGAACGTCCCCGCACTGAACAATAGGAGCATGCCCGTCCACCACTGTGCTGAGTCGCCCTCCATGCTCCCGCCCCCAATGAGCGAAACGACAAAGTATGTCGCGATGGCCCCTGCCGGGGCGGCCAGGCTGAACACCATCAGGTGGACCCTCGTAGCCCGCTTCGACAGGCCCTGCTTCAGGAGGATGGACGTCAACCCAAACGCCGCAGGCGCCTTGTGCACCAGGATAGCGAAGAAGATGATCAGCCCGACGTTCAGATTGGATGTCGAGGCCGATGCCCCCATCGCAATCCCGTCCGCCGCGGCATGGATCACCAGGCCCGTGGTGGTAGCGAGGCTGCGCGTCTGCTTCGGGGACGGCGTCAAAGAGCCCAGAAAGCCCTCGGACTCCTCCTCCCCAGATACGCTTGACCCGGCTAGGTTCTCCAGACTGACATGTCTGCTTGTCGGTGCCGCTTGGAACCGGTCGGTCGCATGGCGGGGCAGCCGATCGATGAGGAACATCAGCGCAAAGCCGATGACCAGGGCAAAGCCGATCTGGAAGGCCGGCAGCTCGAGCTGCTCTTTCGCGGCTTCGTCCGCCCTCCTCGATACCCCATGACTCCCCGACCGCGTCTTGGGCTGCGTAGCATGCTGTGGGTGTTGGGACGCCGCGGCGAGCGCCTCGATCCCTTCGGGCAGGATGACGATCAAGCAGCTGCCGACGAGCAGGCCGGCGCCGAGGGAGGCAATGAGCCTAAGTTGCGACTGTGAGAGGGAGAAGGATAGTGGGAGTGCGCCGGCGAGGAAGGAGCTGCCGTAGAGAGTGTGTCAGTTCACGCCGGGGCGGGGGAGGAATGATTCAGACGACCGATCGAGCGAGGACCGAGGGCCAGAAGGACCAAATTAGACATTGGACGTACGCCACAGCCATAACCACCTGTCACCGAAAGCAGCAGCATGTCAGCCTATCACCCTTCCATGTCGGCACGGACGGCCAGTGTTTCAGAACTTTGCTCGGCGGCGGCACGACTCACAGAGGTCGCAACGAGAAAAATCAGGCCGGCCATCGGGGGCAGCAGCAGCAGCAGCGGGCATGGAATTGGTGCACTGCCACGGTCGGGGATGTCACGATCTGCCCTGTCAGCTCATGGGCGCGAGCCGGCGACACAGTATGCAGAGAAGCGAGGGCGGCCGGGTCGAGGAAGGGTGCAGTCGGTCGAGTTGGAACCGTTAGATCTGGCGATCATTCAGCCCGGAGGAGGCGGCCCTGGCAGATCAACCAAGACGCCATGCTGGCGGGTCCCGCCGCCCAGGGCTGTCACTCCCGCCGCGTTTGGCCATATGCGGCTAGCGCCATCTACTCTGCCCCTTGCCAGCTGTGGGCCATTAACGATGAGTGTGCACCAAGAGATGCACAGACAGAGGGACGGGCAAGATGGAAGAGAAAATGCCAAAACTTAGTCTTGAATATGGCGATATCTTGGTGTTTGAAGGTGGGGGCTATGAGAGGACCGTAATTGCCCCCCAAGGAATTTAAGAGCTCTTTGCCAGCCCGCAATCACGACGCCTGGCAGTTGTCCGCCAGTTGGCACAGGCTCTCGCATCCGCAGCAAGCTCTCAGTCCCCTGTGGTCCAAGCGCGTCGCCCATTAAACCATGCGCTCTGAACCGCGCTCAGAACGCGTCTCGCCCCCCCCCCACACCAGCTTCTGTCGCAGCCTTGCTTTCCCTGGCGCAACTTTTTTTGCGACTCTACGACACTGCGACCACCCAGAAAGCCCTTTCGCGTCATAATTGGAACCAACAAACACAGCTTTACCGAATTACCGAATATGTCTTCAGACGACGCCTGTACGTATTACTCGCCTCCGTTGTCAGGTTTCATGCCCGCCAGCTGGGTACTGACATGATTATTCTCTGCAGGGTCGACGCCGTCCAACGACGCGCTATTCCTGTCGCTCGTGTCGCCTACCGCAACTGGCGTCAAGACAGTCGGCCACAGCTTCAACCCCAAATTCACATACCCAATCTTTGGCGACAGCGAGGAGATTTTTGGCTACCAGAACCTCGAGATCAACATCCGCTACAATGCCAGCGACATGCGCCCGAACCTCTCGGTCTCCCACACCAAGAAGTTCGCTGCTGTAGGGGAGACCGAGGCGACCGATATCACCGGTATTCTGCACGAGTTCCTCCCCGATGTCGCATTCCAGAAGAAGAGCGAGTTTGAAACAGCCATCAAGAGCCTGCGCGCGGACTGGACCCCTCCCGGCGAGCTGGATACCACGTTCCAGGCCGCTGGCGGTACCTTTGAGATCTGGAAGGGAACCCTGGCCGACCCTGCCGTGAAGCAGCTGATCATGCGCATGCAGATCCTCGTCCCGCTCTTCATCGAAGGCGGCACCGCGATCGACGCCGACGAGGTCGACGCCGAGCGCTGGACCGTCTTCTTCCTCTACCAGAAGCGGACGGGCACCGCTGCCGACGCCAGCACCAACCCCTACGTCTTCGCCGGCTACTGCACCGTCTACCGCTTCTTCCACTTCCGCCTGCCCACGCCACCCCAGTCCCCGCCGTCCGAAACCGACCTAGAAAACGCCACCCTCGCCCAGGACTTCGACCTCGCCCAGCTCCCCTGCCGCACGCGCATCTCGCAGTTTCTCGTCCTCCCCCTCTTCCAGGGCCGCGGCCTCGGCCCGCGCCTCTACAACCACATCTTCGCCGCCTACATCGCTCACCCGCAGACGGTGGAGATCACCGTCGAGGACCCCAACGAGGCCTTCGACGACTTGCGCGACATCGCGGACCTGCAGTACCTGCGCGGCCTCCCCGAATTCCTCGCGCTGCGCATCGACACGACGCTCGCGCTGCCCCGCACGGGGCCCGCGCCCGCGGGCATCGTCGACCAGGCCGCGTGCGACGCCGTCCGCGCCCGCGCGAAGATGGCGCCGCGCCAGTTCGCGCGCGTCCTCGAGATGCAGCTCATGTCGCGCCTGCCCAAGGCCGTGCGGCCAGGGTTCGCGCCGCCGGAGGAGGAGGGTGCGGGTAAGGGGAAGGGCAAGGGGAAAGTGGCCAAGCCGACCGCCGAGGAGACGCACGAGTACCGCCTGTGGCGGCTCCTGCTCAAGAAGCGCATCTACAAGCACAACCGGGACGCGCTGGGCGAGCTGGAGATCCCCGAGCGGATCGCCAAGCTGGACGAGACGGTCTCGAGCGTCGAGTTTGACTATGCCCGGCTGCTCATCAGGGGGGAGGAGCAAAGGAAGAACGCGGCGGCGGATGCCGAGGCCAATAGGAAGGTTGTTGCTGCAGCTGCGGTCGCGGCTGGGGAGAACGGGACGTCGACGTCGGCGAATGGGAAACGCAAGGCTGAGGAGGATGGGGAGCCCTCTGTGAGTAAGAAGGCGAGGGTCGAGGATGAGTAATGGGCTGTGGGGGTTGGGTTAATTGCCTAAGTATCGGGGGGTGTTTTGCGTGCACGGTTTCCTGTTTTGTCGTCTGTACAGCACCTGGGCATGGCGTTTAGGTTGGCGGCGGGATTTGAATTCTTATGAAGCAGGTGGTTCGTGATACTCTTAGGGGAGCATCCTGGTGGTCTATTGTTCGCGAGCAAAATCCACATAATTTTACCAGACCTGTCTATCCCGAACACTGCTCCAGTCGAGCAAACGCAAGACGAAGAGAAAACAAAACACACCAGACATATGTACACTCCCCTCCCTACACCCCCTCACTGCAACTGACTCCCCGGAAACCTCGTGCCATTCACCCCCTGCACGCCCTGGCCCAGCTGGCTCGCCACGACGGTCGCCTCCCGCACCGCCCGCGCAACAGTCCCCCTCACCCGCCCCTCCTCGAGCACCAGCAGCCCGCCAATAGTGCAGCCGCCGGGGGTGCTGACCTTGTCGCGCAGCAGGGCGGGGTGGTCGCCGTTGAGAACCAGCCCGGCGGCGCCCTTCATGGTCTGGGCGGCCATGCGCTGGGCCTCGGCGCGGGGCAGGCCCATGGCGACGGCGCCGTCGATGGCGGCCTCGAGCATGAGCGCGAAGAAGGCCGGCCCGGAGCCGCACAGGGAGGTGCACACGTCCATGTTGGAGGGGGGCAGGTAGACGACGTCGCCAATGCGCTTGAAGATCCAGGTGACGATCCCTAGCGTCTCCGGGTCGAGCGGCGGGGTCGAGGTGCCGATGACGGTCATGCTCTCGCGGATGAGGGAGGCCGTGTTGGGCATGGCGCGCACGACGCGGCAGGCCACGGGGCTACCGCTGTTGGCAGTGGTCAGGGTGCTCGAGAGCTGCATCTCGGTCACGCCCGCGAGGATGCTGATGAGCAGCTTGCCCTGCAGGGCGTCGGCCATGCCCGGCTCCGAGAGGACCTCCTGCACCATGTAGGGCTTGCAGGCGAGAATGACGATGTCGGACTCCTGCGCTGAGGCGACGTTGGCGTTCTGCACGACCGAGACGGAGCCCAGATGGGCGCCGAAGGTCGCGCGGAGCTTCTTGGCGGACTCGGGGCGGCGCACGCAGGCGATGAAGCGCGAGGGGAGGCGGGTCGTGGTGGTCTCGTAGAGGGGCGTGGAGGTGCCAGAGGTTGAGGGCTTCTCATTCAGCTCGTCGAGGGAGGCGAGGATGCCCGAGAGGATGGCGATGCCCATGGTGCCTGGGGGAGTCAGTGTCCGCTCTCATCTAGGTCTCCCTCACCATGGAGAATGGAGATAAACTTACCGCAGCCAATGACGGCGATGGTGAGCTCCGAAGAGCCGGTTCCGTTCTGAAGGGCACTCATTTTGGTGGTTTCTGGTGGTGATTTAGCGGTGCCCAGGTGAGAAACGGGCGATGCCGATGTTCGGAGGTGAAGGAATGAGATGGTGTAAGTGAGAGAGACCAGGGAAAGAAAGGATCTCAAGAGTGACTCGACGGAGCAGAGCGGGTCGCTTTCGGGAACAAACGGTTCAATTCAGGGGAATCAAGGACAAAAACGCCCAGATACTACGATTTGAAGGACGGAATAAATTATTTTACAGACACAACGAGTACCAATTCAATCCCAGTCCCTCGAGCACCTCGATCACGCTTCCTGGCTGCCCGGTTTCACAAAACTTTTTGTCCAGAATCAGACCGAGGTGTCGCCCCAGTGGCCAAAAAGAAGCCAGAGGACCCCTCCCCCGCGTCCCTGACGACTCACCGCCCGCCTAAATTTAGTTAGCACCACGGCGCCTGCGGCCAGGCAGCGCACCCCCAGCAGATCCAGCATCTGCCTACAGCAGGGGTCCCAAGCCTCAAGCATCTTGCAGGTTCCAAAGTTCAATTCTACGACTCGAGATGGCAGGGAGCTGACAGCAACAGCAAGCGCAACAACAAGCGCGTCTTCAAAGTCACCTACAGCTTCACGAGCACGTCACCGAGCCCCGAGCCAGATAAAAAGCAGCAAGCCAGGAAGCAAGCCCGCAGCCAATGCCTCGACCTCCAAAACACCCAGCCTCCAACCAAAGCACGACCGCGAAGCAGTCAACACCGACGCCAACGATATCGACACCTTGAACGACGCCCGCTATGGCAGACCCCTTCGAGGTGCGCATGCGCTTCACCAACCAGCTCCGCCAACTCAATGCGTCGGTGACGTCGGCACAGAAGGCGGCCCAGTATGCCCTCAAGTACAGGGACATGGCCGAGGACCTGCACTCGTGCATCCTGGAGCAGCTCGAGAGGGTATGTGGAACTGGGATCCGGGCTTATGTCTTTTGGATACACTCAGAGGTCATGTATGAGTCGACTGACGAGACACACCCCGCAGAGCAACATGAACACCCGGGCCAACATCATGTACTTCATCGAGCACTTCCTGGACCTGGCCAACAAGGACGGCCACGGCGACTACGTCCGCATGATGCAGCGCGACATCATCCGCGTCGTTGACGCCGTCGCGCCCGATGACGGCTCCGGCGCCGCCAACGTCAAGGTCGTCCGGAAGGTACGCCACCTCCCCCCTCCCACCGCACCACTTCCCTCTAACCCCCCACCAGGTCCTCCACGCCCTCCACAACAAATCCTTCCTCGAAGCCCAAGCCGTCTCCCAAATCGAAGAGGTCCTCAAAGAGCGCGACGCCTCCGCCCAAGACATCACCATGTCCTCCCCGCCCGCGAGCGGGGACGACCACGCCCGCAGCTCCATGCCGCCCTCCCGCACCCTGCCGCCCTACAACGCCACAACCAGCAGTTCAAAACGTGGCCACGCGCCCGCAAAGCTCGACCGTAAGCAGGTGGAGCAGCGCATCGAAGAGGACCGCGAGCGGCACAAGCGGCAGCGCGAGAACATCTGGGCGGTGTCAGCGGCGGACGATGCGGAGCTGGAAAAGCTGTGGGAGGAGACGAGCGATCTCGGGGAGGATGATCACCGCATGGGAGAGGAGGAGTGGGCGGAGTGGAAGGCGGAGGTGGAGGCGAGGAGGTGTGCGCATTTGAGGGAGGGGGAGGGGACGGGGAGGTGAGGTGGGAGTGGTAGGATGTGTTGGTCACCATGGGAGATGCGGGGTTCTCATGATGGAGGGGGGAGTATGGGCGGGTGTCTTTGCATGCATTTCATAGCGGTTTTTTCCCTTTCTTCCAACTTGTACGGGGTGGTTTCGGACGGTAAAATGGATGGGCTGCGGCGTTGTCGGCAACGGATGGGGTTATTTATGGAAGGATACCTTGGGGCCATCTCGGTAGCATTTTTGTCTTGGATAGAAACACATCACCCACACCAACCACAACACTCTCGGGTATTGCAGAACTCGGCCTGGTATATATCGAGTTATAGTGTTACATGTTGTTTTTGTACATGCAGCGGGGACGCCGCAAGCTGGTTGTCATCGTAACATGCCGGTCCGGTCCGGCCCGCCTGGTCCTGGTCCGCCCTGTACTCTATCACCATCCCAGACCATAGCTAGATAGATAGGCATCTAGCACGGCAGCCTCCCCTTCCCGGACAGTCACACACATCATCCCCTCCACACACCCTTCCTCCGTCCTCTCTCCCCACCCACGACGGAAACAGCTCGGCTCAAACTCGGCTCAGTTCCATGTTCCTTACTCCATCGTGACAACGGCGCCCAGCTCCTTGAGGGTCGCCACGATCTTCTCGGCCTCGTCCTTGGGTACCGACTCCTTCATGAGCTTGGGCGCGCTCTCGACAAACTTCTTGGAGTCTACTAGGCTGAGCCCGAGCAAGTTCTTGACCTCCTTGATCACCTTGGGCTTGGCCGTGGTCTCGAAGGAGACGAGCTTGAGGTTGAAGAGCGTCTTCTCGGCGGCGGCGGGGGCGACCTCCTCCTCCTCGGCGGCGGCAGGCGCGGCGGCGGGGGCGGCGGCGGCAGCAAAGCCGCCCACGGGGAGGTCGGGGATGTTGAGGCGGGACTATTTAGAGTGGGGGGGAGGGGGGGCAGGTTAGTTGGGTGTTTGGTTCATAGAGGTTGGTCGAGGCCGCCACCCGGGGCAAAGCTAAGCTTGGTGGTGCTCCAATTGGAGGTGCCGCAAGCCGATCGGGTAGGCGGGGGGGAGCTCGTGTGTGTATCCGCGCACCTTCAAGGTCGCAACGAGGTCTGCCGTCTCAAGCAGAGTCAATTGGCTGATCTGGTCGACGATGGTGGAGATCTTGGGGCTGGCGGCGACGGCTTCGGTCGAGTTGTACCGGCGGGCGGTGCGTTGTTGAAGGAGGAGGGAGCTCGAGGCGCGGATCGGGGCAGCAGTGGTGGTGCGGAGCTGGCGGGCACAGCACTGGGCTGCGTACCTGCACGACATGGCCATGGTGTGTGACGGGGAGGGGGGTGGCGGGGTGCGAGACGAGCTGGGGAGGAAGCAGCTGGGGGGCCGTCGGGGTGTCGTGCTGGCCTCGTCGCGATGGGGTGCGGGTTGCGTGAGCTGTGTTGTTGTCGTCGAACCTTATCCCGGAGATTTTTTCGGCCGTCGTTCGAAAAGTCTGGCTTGCGCGCGACTGATTGGCTGGGCTGCCCGAGCCAGGTGGTGACGGCTGGCTGGAGCAACAAAAATCGAGCCCCACTGTGTCGTGGGAGGTTCAATGTGCCTGGAGGGGCCTGAGAACAGACCCGAGCCAGGCTGAAGCTGGCTTGACAGGGGGTCTTCAGCGGGTGCAGGACCCCTGTCACCCCGCTGCCGGCCACCCCTGCAAGTGTTGTGAGATGCCCCACGTTGAATTTCTCAGTGAAGAAAAAAAGTTGAGATGGGAGAGAGTGAGCTTTGCATCTTGCACCATGCCGTCGACCAAAAAATAAAAGTTAATACGCCATATCCCACGTCGAAACCATGACCACCATTGACGTGAGCCGCCAGTGGGCATCTTTGCTCAGTGATGCGGCAACACTGGTGCATCTCCCACACGAGCTGCTGCTCATGATCCAGGACCACAGCACTGCTGCATCAACACCAACAGCAACAACAACATCACCAGCATCACCAACATCAACAACATCACAACTGTTGGAGGCCGTCGCCAACGCAGCCCTCGTTACCCCGGCCACCGATTCCGTCTTTGTCCACTTCGATTCCGTCTTTGCCGACATTTGCGCCCGATGGGTTCTATCTCTCCCGAGGCTCGATGTGCGAGTCCTCTCGTCCTTCGCCCGCATCCTGCCCTTTGCGCCGTCCCTGTCCGTCTTCCTCACCTCGCATCTCCAGCCCGGTGGAGGGGCGGGGAGGGCTGGTGGAAAGGCCCTTGAGCCCTTCGACTTGGCGTCGTTCCAGGATGCAGACCTCCCGGCCGTCCTCCTTGCCCTGTGGAGGCTCAACAACTTTGACAAACGAACCTTCTCGCCCCTCTCAAAACCTTCCCAGCTCCAGTCACTCTTCGCCAACCATGACCTCACAGTCAGGCTCCTCGCCATCAGGATATTCTGCCAGCTTTATGACGCCTCGGACCAGAAACTTGAGGCCCTCGTGGCCAAGCACATCCCCAAGGACACCAGTCTCGTGGCGGAGTTGGACGGGAGGAGGGCGGATTATGCGTTTCTGAGCCTGTACGAGGACGCGAGGAGTCAGGAGATTCGGCGTCTTCGCGGTAGTCTTCAGACAGCCGGGTCTATCGCGTCTGAGGCCGCCGAGTCTGCCCAGACACGCGCCCCAATGCAAAATCTAACTCCTCTTGTTGTCAAGTATGGCACCACAGTCCTCCCACGGCCCCTGGGCCCTGTGAATACTCCCACCACCCTAGCCCTCACACCAACCACCGTCGAGAACCTTGAGAACCTCGCCACTCTTCTCCAGCAGCCGGGCCCGATCCTGCTCCACGGGTTGTCCGGCGCCGGCAAGACGTCGCTGGTTCACGAGATCGCCAGGGAGCTTGGCAAGCAGACCGAGATGGTCACCCTCCATCTCAACGAACAGACAGATGCAAAGATGCTGCTCGGCCTGTACACGACGGACTCGAAGCCCGGCTCCTTTCAGTGGCACCCAGGTGTCCTGACGACCGCGGTGAAGGAGGGGAGATGGGTCCTGATCGAGGATCTCGACCGCGCGCCTACCGAGGTCATGAGCACCCTTCTCCCGCTGATCGAGCGCGGGGAGCTTTTGATCCCCGGCCGCGGCGAGAGGATCCAAGCGTCCGCTGGCTTTAGGATGTTTGCTACCGTCCGGACCCTGCTCGGCATGAACGATCGTGAGAGTCTACCGAACCTGGTCGGCCTGCGCCTGTGGCATCTCCAGCATGTCAAGGCCCTGCCGCGCGACGACCTGAAGGAAGTCATCGTGGGCCGTTACCCCCTGCTCCATAAGTACACCCCCGGCGTGCTGGCTGTGTTCGACCAGCTTATCGCCTGCACCAGCGGCTCGAACCGCCTCTCCCTCGGCCGGACAGCCCTCGACCGCCCCATCGGTACCCGCGACCTCCTGAAATGGTGCAGCAGGCTCGATGACATCCTGCGCACCGCCGGCTGCAAGACCGGCGACGAGCCTATCACGGACACGACGAGAGATCGGATGTTCCTCGAGGCCGCCGACTGTTTCGTCAGCTGCATGCATGAGCCGTCCTCCCGCAACATCCTGATCGCCGCCATTGCCAAGGAGATGCATCTGTCTTCCGAGAGGGTCCAGCACTACCTGACCAGCTACATCCCGGAGTTGGAGGACAGCGAGTCGAGGCTGACCGTTGGGCGCGCCTCGTTCATCAAGCCGAGACGGACGAGCAGAGTCAGCAAGTCCAAGAGGCCATTCGCCACCACCGTCCACGCCAAGAGGCTGCTCGAGCAGATCTCCGTCGCCGTAAAGCACCGAGAGCCCCTGCTGCTAGTTGGCGAGACTGGTATCGGCAAGACGACGGTTGTCCAGCAGTTGGCGCAATCCTTGGGACACCAACTGGTGGCGGTAAACTTGTCGCAGCAGAGCGAGGCAGGCGATCTTCTGGGCGGGTTCAAGCCCGTCAGCTCGCAGAGCCTCGCCATGCCCCTAAAAGAGGAGTTTGAGGATCTCCTCGAGAAGACGGGCGTGTCGGCCGAGAAGAACAGAGACTACATGGAGCGCATCTCCAAGCGGTTTGCCAAGGGTAGGTGGAAGGAGGTCTCCAAGGAGTGGCGGAAAGCGCCCAAGATGTTCGAGGCCATCCTGGCCAAGCTTGAGAGCAGCCAGGCCCGGAACGAGGACGCAGATGGCCAGCCTGCGAAGCGCCGGAAGACCGAGTCGACCAAGGCGCAGCGCTTACTCGACCTCAAGCCCCGCTGGGAGTTGTTCTCCCAGAGCCTCGACCAGTTCGACAGGCAGATTGCGAGCGGCTCTGCTGGCTTCGCTTTCGCCTTTGTGGAGGGCAAGATTGTCAAGGCGGCCAGAAATGGAGATTGGGTCCTTCTCGACGAGATCAACCTGGCCTCCCCCGATACCCTGGAGAGCATCGCCGGGCTCTTCCAGACCACACCATCCATCCTTCTGTCTGAGACGGGAGAGATCGAGAGGATACAGGCCCACCCCAACTTCCGCGTGTTTGGCGCCATGAACCCGGCCACCGACGTCGGCAAGCGTGATCTTCCGCTTGGTCTGCGCTCTCGGTTCACCGAGATCTACGTCGGGAGTCCGGACCGGGATAAGAAGGACCTCCTCACCATCATCAAGACGTACCTGAAGGGCAACAACGCAAACATCGATCGGCTGGCCGACGATGTCGCCGACCTCTACCTCGAGATCAAGAAGCGAGCCGAGCTGAAGCTGCTGGTGGACCAGGCGAACGAGGTGCCGCACTTCAGTCTGCGCACCCTGACCCGCGTCCTGACATATGCCAATGACGTCGCCCCATTCTACGGCCTCGACCGCGCCCTCTACGAAGGCTTCTGCATGTGTTTCACCACCTTGCTCAGTGAAGAGTCGGAGCGGACCGTCATGCCCATGATCCATCAACACCTGTTGAAGCGATCCAACATCCTCACTCTGCCCCCGAAGAAACCCACCGACGGGAAGAATTATGTCTCGTTCAAGAACACGCACAAGGATCATCAGTACTGGCTGCTCCAGGGCAACGAGCAGCCAAAGGAGCGAGACGACTACATCATCACTCCCTACGTCGAGCGCAACCTCTTGAACTTGGTCCGCGCCACCTCCACCCGCAGATACCCGATCTTGATTCAGGGGCCGACGTCGGCCGGCAAGACTAGCATGATCGAGTACCTGGCCAACTACACCGGAAACAAGTTTGTGCGAATCAACAACCACGAGCACACCGATCTCCAGGAGTACCTCGGGACGTACGTGTCTGATTCCGAAGGGAAACTCAAGTTCCAAGAAGGTGTCCTCGTCCAGGCGATGCGGGAAGGGTCATGGATCGTGCTCGACGAGCTGAACTTGGCACCCACTGACGTCCTCGAGGCGCTGAACCGTCTGTTGGATGACAATCGAGAGCTCCTCATTCCTGAGACCCAGGAAATTGTGCGCCCGGCGGAGAGCTTCTGCCTCTTTGCCACCCAAAACCCTCCTGGTCTTTACGGAGGCAGAAAGGTCCTGTCTCGGGCGTTCCGCAACCGTTTTCTCGAGCTCCACTTCGACGACATCCCCGAGAGTGAGCTCGAGACGATCCTCCAGAAGCGGAGCCGCAACACGGCGCCGTCCGACTGCCGCCGGATTGTCGCCGTCTACAAGCAGCTCACCCGCCTCCGTCAGGAGAGCCGCGTCTTCGAGCAAAAAAACAGCTTTGCCACGCTCAGAGATCTCTTCCGCTGGGCCTTGAGAGCGGCCGAGACTCGCCAGGAAATCGCCGAGCACGGGTTCATGCTGCTTGCGGAGAGGGTACGCAAGCCCGAGGAGCGCGATGAGGTCAAGAAGGTCATCGAGGAGGTCTTCAAGGTCACCATCGACCCCGGCCGCCTTTACGACTTGGAGATCGCCCCCGAGCTGAGCAACGTCCGCGCGAGAAACAGCCAGGGTGTCATTTGGACAAGGGCGATGCGGCGGCTGTATGTGCTCGTCAAACGTGCCATCAGCAACAACGAGCCGGTGCTTCTGGTGGGCGAGACGGGCTGCGGCAAGACCACCGTTTGCCAGCTGCTGGCTGAGTTTGAGAAGAGGGAGCTGCACATCGTCAATGCTCACCAGAATACTGAGACGGGAGATCTCATCGGCTCTCAGCGGCCGGTGAGGAACCGTGGGGCCATCATCGACGCCCTGTTTCGGGATCTCGAGGAGGCTGCAAGAATCCTCAAAAGAGACAAGGACTCCCTGGAGGCTCTGCAAGAGTGGTACCGCTCCCTGGCCCCTGGAGAGTCAGCCAAGCTGCCAGAGAGTCTGAGGTCCAAGATTCAGGCCGGCACCACACGCAGCAAGGCGCTCTTCGAGTGGAGTGATGGCAGCCTGGTCCATGCCATGAAGGAGGGCAGCTACTTTCTGCTCGATGAGATTTCACTCGCCGACGACTCCGTCCTGGAACGCCTCAACTCGGTGCTCGAGCCTCACCGCAGCCTCCTCCTTGCGGAGAAAGGAATTAGCGACTCCTTCGTCCAGGCCACGGACGGCTTCCAATTCTTCGCCACCATGAACCCCGGCGGTGACTTTGGCAAGAAGGAACTCTCCCCAGCACTGAGGAACCGCTTCACCGAAGTCTGGGTGCCAGCCTTCTCCGAAATCGACGACGTCCACGACATCGTCACCTCCAAGCTCGACAGTAAGTTCACGAAGCGCAGCGGCAACAAGAAAAATGCCAAGCCCATCTCCCGTATCATCGTCGAGTTCGCCTCCTGGTTCGGCGCGACCTTCCGCCCCTCCTCTGCCACTGCCTTCTCCGTCCGCGACATCCTCGCCTGGGTCGAGTTCATGAACACCACCCACTTCTCCTCCGCCGAGCTCGCCCTGCTCCACGGCGCCGCCATGGTCTTCATCGACACCATCGGCGCCAACCCCTCCGCCCTCGTCGCCGTCGACCCCCGCGAGATGGCCTCCCAGCGCCAGATGTGCCTCGACCAGCTGAGCACGCTGTGCGGCGTCGACCTCAAAGCGCATTACTTCCAGGAGCCGCAGGTTAATATCGACGAGAGGCTGCTCACGATCGGGGATTTCAGCGTCGACAGGTCCATGGCGGGTGGCAGCATCGACGCGGGCCACGAGTTCAGCGTCCCGACGACCAAGATGAACGCCATGCGCGTGATCAGGGCGCTCCAGGGGACCAAGCCGATCTTGCTGGAGGGCAACCCCGGCGTGGGCAAGACGACGCTGGTGACCGCGCTGGCGAGGGCGTGTGGACGGCCGTTGACGAGGATCAACCTGTCGGATCAAACGGATCTGATGGATTTGTTCGGCACGGATGTGCCGGTGGAGGGGGCAGAGGCGGGCAACTTTGTGTGGCAGAATGCGCCGTTTTTGGAGGCAATGCAGAAGGGCGAGTGGGTGTTGCTGGATGTGGGTTGTTGCCCCTGGCTGTTTATTCTGTGATGATGCTGACTTGGTCGAACAGGAAATGAACCTGGCGTCGCAAACTGTCCTCGAAGGTCTGAACGCGTGCCTCGACCATCGTGGCGAGGTGTACGTTGCGGAACTGGACCAGGTCTTCAAGCGGAACCCCAACTTCAAATTGTTCGCCGCGCAGAACCCCCACCACCAGGGCGGCGGCCGCAAGGGGCTGCCCAGCTCGTTTGTTAACCGCTTTATTGTGGTGTACTCGGACGTCTTCACGAAGCAGGATCTGCTCCACATTACCGCCAAGAAGTTCGACAGCATCGGAGGGGAAACCCAGCAGCAGCTCATCGAGTTCATGTCCAGGCTGGACGATGAGGTCGTCAGCCGCAGGTCGTTTGGTGCTCTGGGTGCTCCCTGGGAGTTCAACTTGCGAGATACCCTTCGCTGGGGCGATCTCCTAACCTCGAAGAGTGGGCTCTTAGCTGGCCGGAAGCCAGACGACTACCTGGACGTCATCATCCGGCAGCGCTTCAGAGCAGACCGTGACCGGAAGGAAGTGAACAATCTCTTCGCCGAGATCTTTGGGCGTGCACCCGAAGAGCATGGGCTCTACCACGACATCAACTCGTATCTCGGGCAGGTCGGGCTGGCCACACTCAAGAGGAACCCCCTCTCCCAACCTACCCCGTTCCCCGCCATCGATCCGGTGCCGAGACTCAAGGAGATCGAGTCGATCATGATCTCGATCGAGCAAGACCTGCCGTGCATCCTTGTTGGGCCATCCGGCAGTGGCAAGTCCGCGCTGCTGGCTCACGTCGCCGCGCTGGCTGGGAAGTCGCTCGTCATCTTCCCCCTGAATGCCGACGTCGACGCCATGGACCTCATCGGAGGGTTTGAGCAGGCCGATCCCCACCGCGAAGTGCAAGCTTGCCTGTCAAAACTCCAGCGGGTTCTCCAAGACCAGATCCTCCGCGCTGTACCAAACCCCGTCCCTGATACCGCAGTCGACCTGATGGCTGCTCTCAACTCTCTCACAGGTGACGCGCACCAGTACGAGGCCATCCTGCCCGTCATCGAAGCCCTCCAAGCCAATCCCTCTATCCCAGCCGGCCTCGCCACGCTCCTCTCCACCGCCTCCGACACTCTGCGCAAACCCCTCACCCTTGAGAACCCCCGGTTCGAGTGGCTCGACGGCGTCATCGTGCGCGCCGTTGAAACGGGCGCCTGGCTGGTCCTGGACAATGCCAACCTGTGCAGCGCGTCAGTGCTCGACAGGCTCAACTCGCTCCTTGAGCGGCCGAACGGTATCCTCAGCATCAACGAGCACAGCGGGCCGGGCGGCGAGCCGAGGATCATCAAGCCGCATCAGGATTTCAGGATCTTCTTGACGGTTGATCCGCGGTATGGAGAGCTCTCGCGCGCGATGAGGAATCGGTCGGTGGAGATTTTTCTTGAGCCGCTGCCGGCTGGGACGGTGGCGGCTGAGAGGATCGCGCCGGTGGAGGGGGGGTTGCAGCGGTTTCACTCTGCTACTGCGGTCCTGGAGAAGCAGGCGGAGGAGGGCCAGCTGGTGGATCTGGCTTTCGATGTCCTGTCTCTTGGAGACAGTAATTCCCTTGAGAAGTACACCCAAGCCGCGCGCGAGGGGCTGGCTGGTTCTTCGCCAGCCCTCGTATGCTCGCCTGCGGCGGTTCAGCAGCTGGGTCAACTGCTGGCCTACATCCAGTCTGAGGATGCGGGCCCGCTGAGACAGTCGCTGGCCAACTTGTACGCTGCCTCGCCGGACAAGATGCTGATGCCGCTGCACCCGCTGCTCAACTCGCCCATGATCCAGGTGCTGGAGCAGGGCCGTGAGGGGCTGGCTTACTGGCTTGCCAGCTGCTACGAGTTCTATCTCGCCATCCAGGCCCTGGAGAAGGCGATGGAGGCCCAACTCGCTAGGGTCAACGTCAGCAAACCGTCGTCGATGAACCGCCTCCAGCGGTCGTGGGCTGCCGACAAGGTCGCATCGCTGTCCAAGGACTCGACTGTTCATGCGGTGAGGTTCCTGGTGTCGGTGCTGCGCGAGGTCAAGGCGTTCCTCTGCGAGAGGTCGGGTGAACCGGGGGCTTGGAAGAAGCGCCGGGATGCGCTGAGGCGGTTGTTGCTGTTCTGGAAGAGAACCTTCGAGGCTCTCGTCTCTTCCTCGTTCGAGGAGGCCCGCTTCCAAGCCCACCTCACCCACGGCTCGAGTCTCCTGCAGCACAGCATGTCCGCCTTGCAGGAAGCCGACGACCACAAGCTACTCGTCACGCTCTCCAGCTTCCTCGAGCGCGACTTCGTCGTGGGCTTCAAACTCACCACCGGCCTGAGCATGGAACTTCTCTGGCACCGCCTCCGGCCCGACCCCATCCCCAACATCCAAACCCTGGAGCAAGTCCTCGAACTCGAGCGCCTCGCAGACCGCTTCGACTCCTTGCGCTGGCGCGCCGACGCCAACATCGCCACGCTGCGCACAATCCAGGACGCCATGGCGCGCGTCTACGCCCTCATCCGTACTGGCGCTGGCGACGCCGCCAGCCTCGTTGCAGACCTCCACGCCGAAATCACCGCTCTCGAATCGAAAATGAGCGAGTACGCCACCACCCACCAGCCCTTCTTCGCCACCAGCTTCGAAGGCCTCCGCCAGGCGCTCGTTCTCCACAACGCCGACCGGGCTTCGTCGCCATCCGGCTCCTCAGACATCGACGTCCTCGCCAGCATCCCCACGCCCAGCCTGATGCGGCTGCAGTGCCTCCGCAAAACGGGCCTGCACGCGGTGGACTACCTCCTCGCGCAGGAAGCCGCCGGGGGAGCCGTCCATCCATGGGAGGGCGCCCTGGCCAAGACGCTGCTTCTCAAGTACGATGCTGCGGCATCGGCGAGTCTGGATGAGCTCCGCTCGCTGGAGGTGGAGATGCCCATCATGGGGAGGGCGCTGGCGGGCGCGTCGGAGGCGCTCGGGACGGACCCGTTGGAAAAGGTGGAGAGGTTGTTGCTGAGGCTGCTGGGGGATGTGGTGGCGGCGCATGATGGGGAGTGTGCGGCGAGGGTGAGGGGGGTGTTTGAAGCGCTGGTGGAGAGGGGGGATGTGCGGTTTGGGGATGGGGAGGGGCTTGGGGGGTGGTTGGAGCGCGGGGGGGGGTGGGGGGGGGGGGGGGGGAGGGGGGGGGGTTTGGCTGGGGAGATGCCTGGGTCGCTTGGTGCGGTGTTTGAGAGGCGCTTTGGGGGTGCGCTGCTGGCGCTGGTCGCCTCGGCCAAGGGGTTCCAGCCGCGCTCGGCGTCGACGTCGGTCGCCTGGGTGCGGTTTGCCCTCGGCTGCATCGAGCTGTTCGTGCCGGACAAGATCTTTGACCCGCACCACCGCGCGCAGGTCGAAGCCGAGGAGCACCAGGAGCTGTTCCAAAGCTTGCAGAAGCAGATTGCGGCGCTGGAAGCGTTTGAGCTGGCGTTCACCGGCCAGCGGATGAGTCTCCGCTCGCAGCTCCTGATTGAAGAGGCTCAGGGACTGGGCACGCCGCCCGAGGTGCAGCAGATCTATCGCCCGGGTGGCGGGGAGCTCCGCAGCCTGCAGGGCGAGTTCAGCAACGTGCTGAACTCGCTGGTTGGGAACGACGTGGCGGCGACGCATCTGCGGTCGGTGGTCTCGTCGGAGGAGGCGGCGGCCGAGGAGGCGGCGCTCGTCGAGCAAAACGTCACGCTGCTGATCGCGCGCTTGACCTCGCGGTACGGCGCCTACCAGGACCTGACAATGCCGCTCGTCAGCTTCCTCCGGTGCTTGAGGATGGGCCTGTCCCTCGGCCGGGGGGTTGGGGCTGAGAAGCCGGCGGAGCAGGGAGACTCGCTGGCGCTGCTTGGTGCGACGCCGTTTTTGAACGGGACGGTGTGGAAGGCGGGGGTGGAGCTGCTGCCGGTTCGATCACTTGAGTTTCTCACGTTTGTGCAGACTGTGACGGCGGTGGAGGGACTGGATAGGCTGCCGGTTTCGCTGCGGCAGGCTGTTTACGAGTCGCTGGCGGCGTTCCATGAGGAGTGGACCAGGAAGCTGGAGGCTGACCGCAAGATTGAGGAGGCCAACACCAGCCTGTTCAGGTTTAAGGGCAGCTTGGAGGATCAGGAGGAGTATGACCAGGAGGAGTTCGATCAGCTCTTCCCCGACTTCACGCCCGGCGAGGACGGTGTCCCCAAGAGCAAGAAGCCCCGCCGTGGCGGCCGCGAGCTCTCGGTCATGCTCGCCGAGGCGCACGAGAAGATCTTCCTGTCTCCTCAGGAGCCTCAACAGAGCATCAAAGGGCTGTGCACCCAGGTCGCCCGCCGCGTCGCCCGCGAGGTCGCCCGCGAGAAGCGCGACAGCGTCGTTGCAGAGCCCGAGCTCGACAACATGCTTCTTCCGGCGACGGTCCTGGTCTTTGAGGAGCAGGTCAAGGCCTTCAGCGCGAGCGTGGATGGATCGAACTACAACTTCTACACCGACGCCAACCTTGCCGAGGTCCGCAAGCTGCTCGGCCTCGTCAACTCGATCAAGCACCGCTTCCTGGAGCTGCAGGGCATTGACGAGATCGGCCACCACCAGACGCTGGCTGATGTCATCGCCGCGTGCGACAAAGTGCTCGAGATGGCGATTGATGACCCGCTGGCCAAGCTCATCACCGCCATCGAGTACCTGCACGCGCATGTCTACGAGTGGCACGAGGGCGGCTGGGCCACCAAGGCGCACAAGGCGACGGTGCTGTACGAGAAGCTCAGAGACACCATCTGCGATTGGCGCCGGCTGGAGTTGTCAAGCTGGTCACGACTGCTCGACGCCGAGGTCAAGAAGAACTACGATGATGCTAAGTCGTGGTGGTTCATTGCGTACGGCTCGGTCATTCTCGAGCCGTGCTCGATTCTGCAACAGGGCCTGGACCTCAAGCACCATGCCGTCCAGCTGTTGAGCACGCTGGAGTCGTACTTTACCGGGTCGACAGTCGGGCAGTTCGCCGCCCGTCTCGACCTTCTCAAGCAGCTCAAGAACCAGTTGGATCTGCTGATCCTGGACGAGGCTGCTCTCGGCCTGGTCCGTGATGCCGTGGAGAATTTCATCGCCTTCTACAGCCGGTTTGAGGGCAAGGTTGGCGAGACGATCAAGGCTGGGCGGGCGCCCCTGGACAGGAGCATGAAGGATGTCCTGCTGATGGCGAGGTGGAGGGACAAGAACATCGACGCGCTGAGGGAGAGCGCGCGCAAGTCCCACCAGAAGCTGTTCCGGTTGGTGCGCAAGTTCCGCGCCGTGCTGGACCAACCCGTCAAGGTCATCACCGATCAGGGAGTTCCCGAGGAGCAGCACAACACTGCGGTTTCAGAAGCTGGCGCGAAGGTTCTTGAAGCACAGGCTCAAGCTGACGCGCAGGCCCTCGCCCTCTGCCAGACAAACCTTCCTGCCATCGCTAGCCACCCGCACTGGGCGCGGATGTCCAACCTCCCGGCCGTCCTCAAGGCCATGTCCAAGCACGGCTCTCTGCCTGCCGCCGCCGTCGACGCCACGGACACCCTCGACAGCTACATCACCGACCTCGTCTCGTCCATCGCGTCCCTCAAGAAGGAAACCCCCGGCACGCTGACCGACGAAAACAAGGAGCTCGTTCGCCACCTCAAGACCCGCAAGGTCACCCTCTACAGCGACACCCTCAAGACCCTCCGCGCCATGGGCTTCAGCCGCAACCTCGGCACGAACCTCCTCGAGCGGCAGGCTTCGACCGCCGTGGTCCTGGTCGGCTCGGGGGTTGTGCAGGATCTTGATGCTGCGGTCTTGGGTGCCGGCGAGTACTTCTACCACAAGACGCTTGATCTCGCGCCGCGGTTCCGCCACGCCACGCTGGACCACTCGGAGGATCTGAACCGCGAGGTCGTCCACCGCAGTGTGGGGTACCTTGAAGGTGTGCTGCATGTCATGTTCCGCCAGCGGCAGTTCCTGGCCCGCGCGGCTGGTGAGGGAAGCGCTCTGCGGAAAATGGTGGAGACGGTCGGGGATCTCTCCAAGGGTGGTGATGAGGGCTTTGTGACGCAGGCGCGGGTGTCGAACTCTGCGCAGGTGGTTCGGTGGTTGGTGCAGATTGTTAAGCTTGGGCTTCATCTTGTTGAGGTTCATGGCAAGCTTGGAGGTGCAGATAACGGTGCTGTCCGCGCCAGGCTTGAGGGCTGGGTTGCGACGTTTACGAAGTTGGACGCTGCTCATGAGAGCTTGCCACGCCTTCCGGACGGGTTCAGCTCGCTTGGTGGGGAGAAACTCCAGACGGAGGTGGAGCAGGAGTTGGCTGCTCTCCGCGTCTCCCTTGAGGAGATGGCTCAAGAACGGCCGGATCTGGCGTTCGTGGTACGCCAAGTACAGCTGTGGACCAGCATCCAGGCGACGGCGGTGGCCAACGGCGTCTCTGGCGACGACACCAACGCCTTTGCTACGGCAGCGTTGACCCTCTCGAGCAAGATTCTCGTCGCACTCCAGAACTTTCAGAAGGCTACCCTGTCCCTGCCCCCGACTACAGAAGACGCCGGCTGGTTCCTCAACTACAGCGACAGCCTCCAAAAGTCCATCGACACCCTCCGCATGGCCAAACTCACCTCCGAAATCGCCTCTCTCACGCAGCAACTCAAATCCCTGCCGCCTTCCCACTCCTCCACCGCCTCCGCCCTCCTCCGCCTCATCCACCCGGTCCTCTCCCAGTACTCCACCATCTGCACCCGCAACCTCACCCAATACGCGGCCCTGCACCGCGCCACCTGCCGGCTGGGCTACCACCTCGCCTCGTCGTTCGTGCAGATCTCGTCGCAGGGCTTCTGCACGCCGCAGGAGAAGAGCGACGAGAAGGGCGAGTCGGGCAACGTCGAGAGCGGCACGGGGCTTGGCGACGGTGAGGGCGCCGAGGACATCAGCAAGGACATCAAGCCGGACGAGGACCTCTCGGAGCTCGCGCAGGACCCGAATAACAAGGCGCAGGGGGAGATTGAGGAGAACGAGGATGCGGTGGATATGGGGGAGGATGAGATGGAGGGCGAGTTGGGGAGTGTGGGGGGTAAAGAGGAGGAGGAGGATGATAAGAAGAAGGATGGGGACGAAGAGGAGGAAGGGGAGGATAAGATGGAGGAGCAGGCGGGTGATGTGGATGACTTGGACCCGACGGCGGTGGATGAGAAGATGTGGGATGGAAGCGGTGAGGATGATGCCGAGAAGGACCAGAAGGGTGATCAGGAGAAGGGGAAGAAGGACGAAGACCAGAGCGCAGCGGCCGAGGCGGACGCACAGAAGAAGAAGGGCGAGGAACAAGACGAAGGGAATGCCCCGCCGGACGAAGTTGGGGAGGAGCAGGGTGATGAAGATGCGGAGATGGAAGCTGGGCAGGAAGAAGAGGGCGCGCCGCAGGAGGAGCTGAACCGGCAGGATCAGAACGTCCAGGAGAATGAGACCCTGGCGCTGCCGGAGGATATGGATATCGAGATTGATGATGGGGAAGGGGAAAGTGGGGAGGATGATGACTTGGACGCGCTGTCGGATGCGGAGAAGCCTGAGGAGAAGGATGCTGATGTGGTTGACGATGGATCTGTAAGCGGGGATGAGGAGGAGAAGGGCGAGGAGGAGCATCAGAAGGACGAGGATATTGCGGAGGAGGAGGCCGAAGAGGAGCAGGAGATTGACGCGGCTGGGGATCGGGAGGAGGAGATGGATGTGGACGCGGAAGAGCAGGGAGAAGAGGGTCAGGATGAAGAGAAGGACGAAAAGAAGCCGCCGCTGCCTGACGATGGAACCGGCGCCAACCAGGACGATGTCGCGCCCAGCGATGTTCAGAACGGGGGAGGGCAGGTGGAAGAGTCCAACATGCAGGATGACGGGGCAGAGAACAAGGCCGCTCAGAGGGAGCAGGGTGCGCTTGGCAAGCAATCGGCCGAGGAGGACAAGGCCCCCGGCAACCAGGGCGCGCTCTCAAGCATGGATCAGGAGCAGGGACCGTCCGACCAGCCTGAAGATGCCGACTCGAAGGACGCACAGCCATTCAAGAAGCTCGGTGATGCTCTGGAGCGGTGGTACCAGAATCAGCGCGAGATCCAGGCGGCCTCGGAGAACCAAGACAAGATGGAGAAGTCTGCTGAGGACATGGCTCGCGCCGAGTTCCAGCATCTCCAGGACGAGACTGCCGAGGCCGACACCCAGGCGCTGGGCACAGCCACCAACGAAGAGGCCCGGCCGATGGACGACGCAATGGCGGTTGATACCGAGATGGACGAGGGCAACAACCAGATTCTCCCTGAGGAAGAGCAAGAGGATGAGGGCGATGACGTGGAGATGGAGGATGCCGAACCGGCTGAGCCCGGGGATGCTGCCAACAACAAAGATCGCGAGGATGGCCGATCGGGCGTTGCTACGCACAAGGGGGCATACGAGACGGACGACAAGGACCAAGTCACCCGGACAGAGACCGGCGAGGATGCCGACGACGAGCTGATCCAGGAGACCTCCACGCAACTCCTGGCTACGCACCTCACTGAGGAGGACGAGCGGCCGCTGCGCGACTACAACGAAGCGCTCGACATGTGGTCGATGTTCCAGACCAAGACCCAGGCCCTCTCGCAATCCCTCTCCTCCCAGCTCCGGCTCATCCTCGCGCCGACCCAATCCACCAAGCTCTCGGGCTCCTTCCGCACCGGCAAGCGCCTCAACATCAAAAAGATCATCCCCTACATCGCGTCCAGCTACAAGCGCGACAAGATCTGGATGCGCCGCGCGATCCCCTCCAAGCGCGCCTACCAGATCCTCCTCTGCGTCGACGACAGCTCCTCCATGTCGGACGGTGACCACCGCTCCTCCTCAGGCCGCCTCGCCCTCGAGTCCCTCGTCATGGTCGCCCGCGCCCTGACCGTCCTCGAGGCCGGGCAGATCGGCGTCCTCGGCTTCGGCACCGACGTGTTCGACGCGCACGCGCTCACCGACCCGCCCTTCACGTCTGCCGACGCCGGCGCCCGCGTGCTGCAGAAGTTCAACTTTGCCCAGGAGGGCACCGACATGATCCGCCTGCTGCGCGCGACGATCGACCGCTTCCGCGAGGCGCGCCTCACGCAGTCGGCTGCCCCCGGCGGCGAGGACCTCTGGCAGCTGGCGCTCATCCTGTCGGACGGGCTTGTCCAGAGCCGCGATCATGCCCGTCTGCGGCCGCTGCTCCGCGAGGCCATGGAGCAGAGGGTCATGGTGGTGTTTATCGTCATGGATGATGTCCATGGTGGCGGTGGTGGAGAGGGCGGGAAGCCGGGCATGCACAAGAGCAGCGTGCTCGAGCTCAAGGAGGCGCGCTTCGGCCCCGACGGCGTGCCCGTCATCAACCGGTACCTCGACTCGTTCCCGTTCCCGTACTATTTGATTGTGCATCACCTGGAGGACCTGCCCGGGGCGCTGGCGGCGCTGTTGAGGACGTGGTTTGCGGAAGTTAATGCGTAGGGGTGCAGATAGACTTGATTTGTTGTGGGGTTTTGTTTGTTTTCATGTTCATGATTGGGAGTTTGGCCGCATGTATTTACTTGGAGTTTGGGAGGGAAAAGTTGAGAGTGATTTGACAAAATAGACTGGCATTCTCGGGGGAATAACCCCTTTCCTCGACATGCTGCTGTATTCCCTACTGATCTCGAGTGGCTGGTTCTGTTGATTATTCGGCAGGTTGAAGATGGGAGGACACGGTTGTCTGGGCAGCAGAATGGAGTCAGGGGTAACAACACTGGTACACAACCAGTTTAACAACCCCAAAGCGATGTCGAGACACACCTGCACATATAACTAACAGCATCTTGGTGATGCCTCTTCGCCTTCAACCACGCGTGATTCACCAGTGGAGATGGATGATGCTGAATGTACATTTGTATTGAGCCGAGCAAGCAAGCGCCACTCGCGCGGATATGCAACACTCACAAGACATCCTCCTCCCCTTACCCTCTCGGAGACAGAGAGCAGGCAGTACCATACAGTGGGTGGGAAACATCGAGAAGAAAAACGCAGCAGCAGTCTGCCAAACTAGCCGCCCATTCTCACAACCCGTCGTCCATCGATTCCACCTACAAAACACGACAACCACGACATAGTATAAAACTAAAATGGGGGAACGGAGGAAAACAGAAAATATTGAAATAAAAAGGACCCAGAGAGCAAACCAGACCAAACCGCCTGTGAATATGAGTGTGAATGAACCACCACCCCCAATTTCTCCAACACACATCATTTTGTCCACCCCCTTCCCCATGCCTCAACCTCCCTCCCCGCCTCAGCGCAAATAAATCCACGGCTCCTCCGCGCCCCCCTCATCCCCCCCCTGGCTCTGACTCCCCCCGACACTCTGACTCTGACTCTGACTCAAAATCCTGCTCCCCGCCTCCTTCGCCGCCTCCACGCTCTCCAAAACCCCCTCCCCTTCCTCCTCCCGGCCTTCCCCATCCTCCCCCTTCCCCTTCCCCCTCAGCGGGCCCTGCACAAGCTCAATGTCTCCAATGGCATCATTAAACACCGACACGAGCGCGTTCAGCACCGTCATGCGGTTCCACTCGTCCCGCGCGCGCCACACGGCATCCATCAGCTCGCGGTAGATCTGCTCCAGCTGCTCGACGCTGCACCCCGCCGTGCGGTCGGCGAGCGTCTGCAAAAAGCGGAAGTTGCGCCCCTCGTCGATGACCAGCAGGCGCTGCGAGCCGCCCATTGTTGACGCGCCCGACTGCCGCAGGGCGGCGGGGCCGCTGGTGGGCGTGTCCGTGCCGGGACCGCTGGTGCCGCTGGAGGATTGGGCGCTGTTTTGCTCGCTGAGGAGGGTATCGACGCGGGCGATGGAGCCGAGCGCGGAGGGCTTCCGCGGCGGGCGCTGCGAGGACGACGGGATATTGTTGCTGCTGTCGTCGGCGATGCGCACCGAGGCGGAGACGCTGCTCGGGGGCGGGCCCATGGGCATGCCGCTCTCGAGGCGGGGTTGGAGGATGCCCTGCGCGATTCCGGCTGCCTGGGAGTGCGGCCACCCCTCGCCGCCGGAGCTGGACTGGCTCAGGCGTACAGAGTGGTCGCTCAGCTGCTGGCCCGGCTGCTCCTGCGTGTTAAGCTGCGTGTCGAGGAGCAGCGACGGCTCGTCCTGGTTGTGCGCGGCGCCGTTGGTGCGCTGCGTGTCGGTGCGCTGGGTGCTCCAGTTGAGCGAGCCGCGGCTGGTCGATAGGTCCGAGGTCTTGGTGGTCGACGCGTCGTTGGCGATGGCGGAGGGCACCACGCCGGGAGGCACCGACATGACTGCCGAGCGCTGCGAGAACTGCGTCCCCGCGGTGGCCCTGGTGGAATCGCCCAGCGGCGGGCGGCCGCCCAGATGGGGCCACTGGAGCGGCGGACCGTAGCCCGGACGGGGACCGGACATGGGCTGCGTCTCGTCATCCACCCCGCTCATCTGCACATCCTCGCCATCCTGCCGGGATGGCACGGATGTGCCGTTGGTCAGGCGGTGCGAGTCGGAAGTATCCGCGTGTCCATTAGACTCGGGACTCATAATCGGCTGGAACCTAGCCGCGGTCGTCGGCCGCACACCCCGTGTGAGGGGGAGCCCGATGCCAACCGGCCCTTGCGAGTCGCTATCACCGTCGCCGGGGATATCGGATTGGATCAGGTCAACGACCGACTGCAGCGCCGCCTTCTTGCGCGCCTTCTCCTCGGCCTCTTTAGTCCTCTGGAGCTGGCGCTCATAGATCTCGTCGAAGCGGATGCCCGCGTTGGCAAGGGCGGTCCCAATGTCGTGAACATCAACCTCAACATTGGTGCGCAGCTCATTCGCCTTGAGCGTGCGGTCCCGGTCACCAATGTTCTTCGCGTCAAGGTACAGCCTGTTGATATCCTTGTAGAAATCGATCGGCCGGGCGTAGTACCCGTTGGCCAGGCGCTCCTCGATGGTGGTCGACTCGAGATTGTAAAAGAACTTGCCCGTGGCTGTCTCGCGGATACCCTCGGTCCCTTCCTTGTCTTTGGCGATCTCAAAAGGCCGGTTCTCGTCATGGGCGATATCAGGACGAACAAAGTTGGGGTCGGCTTCGGCAAACAGATAGGCGATCTGCGTCGACGGAATCACGGGCTGCCTGAACTTCCGGTACTTGCGGTGGATCTGGTCCATGATCGGCTGCAGACGCATCTTGAGCAGGTTCAGATGGTGCAGATCTGCCTTGCGTTGAGCCTTGATCTCTTCCTTGGTCAACGTCCTGGGTGGCGGTGGGGGCGCGATCGGGAGCTCCTCGATGACGCGCTTCTTGCGATTCGTCGGATCCGGGAAGTCGGCCGGGGATGTCCTCAGATGGGAGATGATGTTTTCAAAGAACTCGAGGCGGTTTTCCTAGTACATGTTAGCTCAGGTCGGCATGTCATACACCATCATGCGACATACCCGCTCAGGGCGCTCAACGACGGCCCGGTTCTTCTTGGAGAAGCCAAACAACTCCTTGAGAAGCGCTGGGTTCAACTCTTCGGGTGGACAATCTGCCGTCGCCAGGAGGAGAACGGGGTCGGAGGGGGGGATGCTCCTCAGCATGGTGGTGAAGGTCGTGATCGCCGTGTCGGAGACGCTGCCCCACCAGATATCGACCTCAGGGATGAAGATGACACTCGGCTTGTGCCGCTTCACCTCAGTAAACCGGCTCACAATGACCTGCTCCATGGGCTGCGACGACTCTAGTTAGCAAGAATGCTCTGCCTCCAAACCCAATCCAAACACTTACCCGTCCATCACCCAACAGAGTAGCCAAATCCAGCGTCTGCACATGCACACCCTCCAAGTAGTGAAGGATAGCAGCCGCCAGGTAGCTCTGACCCATCCCGGGCAAACCCGAAATCAACAACCGCGGCCGGAAGATACGAGACCGCTCAAACTCTTGATGCATTGCCTCCCTCCCAAACCCGTGGTCGGCATCCTCAAAGGGCTCGTACATGGCCTCCTCCAGCGCCGTGATCTTCTTGGGGCGAGGCAGGATATTATCCAACACCCTCAAGATGGCCCGGTACTGGTTCCTCAGCAGCGGCTCGACGATACGCGGAAGGGGAATCGCCGACGACGAGGTCGACCGCTCCGACGACGGGATCATCTTCTTGACCGAGATCATGAAGTCGGTGGCGTGGATCGAGATCTTCTCGGGGTCCACGATCAGCTTCTCCTTGGAGCTGTAAATCTGCGGGTACGTCCTCTGGATGGCGTTGAGCGCGGCTTCCGTGCTGAGAGCGCGGAGATCAGCACCTCCGTAACCCTTGGTGTTCTCGGCGAGGCCATCCTTGAACTTGTCCGAGATGCCCCAGTCCTTGGTGTGGATGTCGAGGATCGACCGGCGCGCCTCCAGGTCGGGCAGGGGAAAGTAGAACTCCCTGTCGAAGCGTCCCGGACGACGGAGGGCAGGGTCGATATTGTCGGGACGGTTGGTCGCTCCGATCACAATGACCTGGCCGCGCCCGTCCATGCCATCCATCAGTGCCAGGAGCGTCGAAACGATACTGGCGTGGATCTGTTCCTGCTTGCTCGACCGCACAGGAGCGAGGCCATCGATCTCGTCAAAGAAGATGATGCTCGGCTGTGTCCGCCGCGCCTCCTCAAACAACAACCGCAGCTGCTTCTCGGCCTCACCAACCCACTTGCTCAGAGCATCGGCGCCCTTGCGCATGTAGAAGCTGATCTTGCGGCCGCCAGAGCCGACCGAATTGGCCAGGGCTCGGGCAAGCAGCGTTTTACCCGTGCCGGGAGGACCGTGGAACAAGACACCTCGCGGAGGCGTGACGTGGAACTTGAGGAACAGCTCCGGGTAGAGGAGCGGAAGCTGAACCATCTCCTTGAGCTGGTCGATGTGCCCTTGGAGACCTCCGACCTTGCTGAAGTCGACGGTCAGGTCCACGCCCAGGGGATCGGCGTCGGCCAGCGCTTTCTGATTCTTAACCTTGCCGACCTGCGGCGTGGCCCCTCCGATGCCCCCGATCCCATCGGCGTTGTGGGTCTGGGCGGCTTGGAATAGGCCGACGGGCGGCGCAGCCGTTGTAGGCGTCATGCCGACAGCTCCGCCGATCCCAGACCGCTGCACCATCTCGTCGTCGCTGCTGTCCGAGTCCACGCCACCCGTCGCCCCGGTACCCCAGGGGCCGCCAAGCAAAGCCCCGGTCCCGCCGCCACCGCCGAACGGGCCGTAGGTGGTGTTGAGGGTCCGTTCCCAGGCCTGGTTGGCGGCGCCCTTGCCTGCCCTGCGGTTTCTGGCGGGTGTGGCGATCGGCTCTTCGTCCTCCTCAATTTCAAGCAGAGCCGGATCGATGGCCGGAATGCTGTAGTCGACGGGCTTTGTGCGGCGCTTCTTTGACGTCCGCTCCTCGTACTGAATCGACGGGGACCGGCGGCGCGCGCGGCGCGGGCGTGACCTAGAACTTTCCCGGAGTTCTTCCAGCTCCTCGGCCATCTCATCTTTGTCGAGCTCCACTTCTTCGTCGCCGGAGTCTTGTTGGTTGCGGCGACTCCTGCGGCTTTGGGCGCGAGAGCCGCGTCCGCGTCGGTGTGGGGTCGGAGTGGACTCCGCATCGGGGCCAGCGTCGCCATTCTTTGATGCTTCCGAGCCGGAACCGTCGCCTTCGCCTGATTCGTCGCCAGGGTCAAAGTCGCTGCTGGGTTCTCCAAGGTTCTTCTTCCCCCCAAGCCCCGATCGCTGCCTAAGCCGACGGCCGCCTCTCGTGTTGCTAGGTTCCGCGGCGGGCTCTTCGGTTTCGACCGAGGCGGCGGCAGCAGCTCGAGTGGCCCGAGTCCGCCTCGTGATAGGCGCATCGTCGTCGTCATCGTCTTCCTCTGGCGGCGGGGCTTCAGCCTCGGCAGGCTCTTCCTGTTTGTCCTCCATCGCGGCGTCTTCGGCTTCTTCCCCTCCAAGAACGGCTTGCCGCTCTTCGGCTCCAGTACCGGGCTGCTCATCCCCAATCTTAGTTAAGGTGAGCTCACCGGGGGAATCCAGGTTGGGATCGTGCTCCTCCTTCGGGTCGGTTTCCTGGGTCGCCTCTTCGATGGGATCAGGAAGCTTCTTGAGCCCCTTCCCTCCTCGAGTCGCGCGGGTGGCTCGGGCCATGGCTTCCGGGCTCTTACTCCGCGATCCGGTCGCCGGGCGCGCGTGCCTTCCAGAATTCGAGAGTTCCAACAAAGGCTCCTCAACCTCCTCGGTGCGAGCTCTAGTGCGCCGAGCGGGCGGCAGAGATGGGCCGGGTTCTTCCTTGGCGCGTTTTGATGCTCGCTGGGCGCGCAGGTTTGTTTTCAACACGACGATCCGCGAGGGACGGGCCTTCTTTGGGGTGCCGTCGTCGTCCTCGTCGTCGTCATCGCCCCCATCGGAGTCTTTGATTATATCCTCCTCTTCGTCGCTGCTCCTCTCTTTGTAGGACTGGTGTTTAACAGCGGCTTTCCTCATTCGTCTCCCAGTCGCGCCGAGGGGTGCATCATCATCCTCTTCTTCCTCCTCGTCTTCCTCTTCGTCGAACGACTCGTCCCGCTCGCTGTCGGAGAGCTCTTCGTCGTCGTCCTCAATATCGGAGCCTTTGTATCGGGTGGAGCGCTTCCGGGGACCCTTGGGCCTTGAGGGACGCGACTTCTTCGCGCTCCGTCGGGGGCGCTCTTCGGTCGGGGAGAAGTTCTCGTCTTCGGAATCCGACTTGTTGGGGTCGAAGCCCTCGAGGATGTCGCGTTTCCGTTTTGAGACCATGGTTTACTGGCTGAAACTGACACGGGTTGCGACCAGCGGAATGGCGACAGCAGGCGCACGACTCGGTGCCGGCACAGCAGGGGGCTCTCCTTTCAAAATCGCGGCCAAGTTGGGATCATGGAGACAAGGGATCGATCGATCACCTGCGCAAGCGTCTCATGTCAGCGCACCCCCAATTCGGACAGCGCGGGCCGCGATGGCAATGACACGAGGAGGGACAGAAGCGAGGCACCTACAACTCCGGGCTTTGGGTCGCGATGGAACCGTCGGCCACGACAGGCAACAGACGACTCTTGTTACTCTGCGGAGGAACTCGGTGTGCTTGCGAGCACGGGGGCCAGGGTGATTCGAAGTGGCGCGCTGGTTGGTGGTGAGTGCCAGGCTGCAAGGGCACGGTCTCCCGATCTCTCTCCCTTTCCCTCACAAGGCGAGGCCGTCAAACAAACGCAAGCTGCGACACCAACACTCGTGTCATGCAAATCGACAGAGAAGGAGGGCGGAAAAAATCAAAAACAAAAACCACAAAGAGAGAAAGTCTGTCCACCCCTTCCGACAACAAAAGCAGCAGCCAGGTTGCGGTCCAACGTCGGGTTTGGTCGGGGGGTATTGGGGGCAGTGAGCGTGCAGCTTGGTGGTGGTGGTGCTGGGGACGAAGAGTGAGCGAGCGAGTGGGAGAGGACCAAGCAAGGCGAGAGCGCGTGTTTCTTCCCGCTTCGCGCGCCGGTTGGACCGGATCCAGCCAATCATCGCCCCGCAAACCCTCCCCAAAGCGGGCCTGACGCCCCTGCAGGCAGCAGCGCCCCATCACGAACCACCTCCAAAAGTCGCATTTCACGCCCGACCTTGCCCAAAAAAAAGTTCGCCCTCACGACGACCGCGTCGCGACGGGAATCCCTTCAACACCCTCTCCATTCTGCGCAAATCCCAGATTCAACCCCCAAACATCTCATATCCCCCTCCCACCACCATATCCGTTTCACCCACCCCGTAAATGAACCTACAATATATCTCCTGCGCAATCAATGCCCCATCGCAACCACCCTTCCACCAAACGCGCATCACTTAATAAAAAAGTCAAGTTCCCATCGCGATCTCATTAATGGCGTCATGGCGGTGGCCATCGCGCGCGCGGGCGGAGCCTGATTTCCCACGTGGCGGCGGGCGGGGGGGCCGATGCGGCTCAAAACTGGCCGCTCCCCGTGTGGGGAGGGGAGGGACCCAGCTTCGGGATCAGCCCCAGCCCTGTCTTTCTTCGGGAGGGACATTTGCCTGCCGGGCCGGTGTGCCATGCCCAGGAGAAAGAGGTGCTTGCCGAAGGAAGGTTTGGGGGGTGTTGGCATGGCCCAAGGGAGAGGGGTTCCCGAAGGGGGGGGGGAGGGGGGGTTCCTTGTTTGGAACCCCAATCCCCGCTCTCCTCTCTCTGACCTGTGCCGCCTTGCTCACCTCGATTTTTGGGCACTTCAACTGGGCCAAGAAGCCCGAGACGAGGCATTGTAGTTGAAGGCTTGCGGTGCAGGTCAAACGTGCATTATTGAAGCCCATCCAGTCTCCGTAATGAGCCCGTGGCCGCGGCCATCCCGTCTCCTTAATTGGCTCCCTCAGACCTATCCTAGTGCAGGCCTGATCCCATACGCTTAGCAGCATCCGTACGGATTGGATCTGCGCCATGATGTGTGTTGGGTGGGATCCACCCAAAGCATCTTCCCCTCGGCGCCCTCACATGCCAAGCTTCATCGCCAGCACCCTCATGACATGAGGGCAGAACAGAACCAGGGATCTGCCTACCCGCCCATTCCGTGTGTACCGACACCGCCTATCTATCATGTATAAAACTCGCTCGTGGCCCCATTCTCTCTCTCTTCCAGACCCAATCTTCTCTCACTTCCTGGGCAGCATCCGCCGCATCTTGGGCAGCACCAGCGGCAGCGCGAGCTTGGCAATGTGGTTGACCTTGTCACCAGCCTTGGACTGCTTGATGCGCGCCCCAATCTCCTGGAAGTACAGGTTCAGCTGCTTCTGCTCGATCTTGAGATCCTCCCGCAGGTCGAGCGTGTTGAGCTCAAAGTCGTCAATGATGCACGCAAACACGCAGCAGTGCGTTATCAGCAGGTCGATGTGGGCCTTGCGCATCACCCCGTTGTCCGAGAACTTCCGCCGGATGTTCTCAATCACCACCTCGGGCGCCGGCGCCAGCGCCTCCCGCAGCTGCTCTCGCCGCGCGATGCTCTTGGTTCCACGCTCTTTCCCCACCCTGGCCGTGCTGAACATGATGATGACCCAGAGGAGATACCGCAGGAGCTTCAGCTTCTGCACGCTCTCGTCGCCCGCCAGCCGGACGATGCGGTTCGCCACGAATCGCGCGGGGACCTGTACCGCCTCCAGCTTTTCGACCTTTTCTTGCCAGTCCAGGACGGGGATCGCGTTGAGCACCTCGGCGCCGATGATTTCTGACGGGACATAGACGTCCTGGATCTCCTCCGCGTCGTAGTTGCCGCGGGGCACCGACCGGCCTTGGTCCATGGCCGCCTGGAGCTCCTCCTGCGTCGCCATGTGTTGGCTGGCGTCCTTGATCGTGTTGACTAGTTCGCGGTCGTCCTCGCGCAGCTTGCCCCGCGACGACTCGGCCAGCATGGCGTTTTCTGCGACCGCCTGGAGCGCCTTCTTGGACTTCTTGGTGCCGAATGCCTCGCCCAGTTCCATCCTCGCCTCGGAGTGTGTCTGCAAAAAGAGTCAGCGTCGAATTCGCAAGAGCGACAGGTGGGGTTCGAGATGTAAGCCCTACTTGTTTGCCCTTCTTCACTTCCATCGCCTCGGCCGGCGCTTGTTTTGACCGAACCGTCCCCCGCACCACCATCTTCTTTGCCTGGACGATCTCCACCTCCCCAGACTGGGGGTCGATGATGGCGAGGAAGTGGTTGAGCACCGTATCCACGCTCTTCCACCTCTCTTCCCGCGCTGAGTAGTCTATTGTCTTGTGCGCCGACGAGTGCAGCGCCATCTCGGAGGGCTGGGGCTGGCTGGCGCTCTTCCGCCGCTTCGCCGTCGGCTCTTCGTCCTTATCGTAGACATCGAAGGGGAAGGAGTCGGGCAAGGAGATGCCCGGCGTAAGGCCTGGTGGTCTCGAGTAAGCGCCGTGTCCTCTCGAGCCGTTCACGGTACGAAACAGCCTCACCTATTATGGGGGGGCAGGCCTGCGATGTGTGCACCTTGGTCACTGAGAAGGAGGGCGCGACGCCGGGTTGCTGCTGGAACACGACCTTCTTTTTGGCGGACTGAGGCGTCTCCTCCTCCGGCCTCCTCCGCTTCTTCATCGATGAGCCCGGCATTGTGGTTGTTGGTCAATGGTGTGGATGCAATGATGCGATGACCGACAAATTGCTGCCCGCGAACCCGCAAATCGAGGGCCTCTCTGGCGTTTGGCGCAGGTGGGCGCTGGCGGCCCTCGAGACTTTTTTTTCTGCCGGCGGATGGAGCCGGCACTGTTACACCGCCTTGGCAGACGGTCCCCACCAGGCGTCAGAGCTCCAGCAAGTCGAGCGCACACAAGCAAACCGAATGCAGTGGAAAAAGAGACAAAGTAAAAATCAATCTTGGTAAATGATCGAATTTCTCGGCCTACGCTGTGTTTCAAAGGATTGGTTCCCAATTGTTGCGCATAGTTGTCGGTGTCTTGGTTTTGGTTCGAGGTGGGAGCTAAGGAAGCTCTCGTCAATGACACAACCGAGCTGCCACGCCACACCCTCACGCCTTGGAGTTGGTGGTCAGTGTACTCGCAAAATAGCAGCAACTGGAGCACACAGACAGATCAAATCACAGCGTCACGGCAATGGTTTCTCGAAGCCAAGCGTCGTCAATTTCTGCAAATCATGATTTCGGATTCGCAATCCTATCGAGGCACAGCTTGCCCGAGTACCGGCAAACGCCGTTTCCAGCTCAACCTTGCTTGACAGGCAACCAGTCATTATCATGACTCATGATACCACCGCGCCATCCCGCTCCTTGCAATCCATCCACTTGTCGTAGTGCCCGTCGAGGATCGGAGACACCATTGTTGAAGGCCCGGGTTGCCGAGACTCTTGGGTTGCTTGGGGTGGGGCGGCGTCAAACGGCGACGAGCTTCGATGCGACCGTTGATGTGGTCGCAGTGCTCAGTCCGCCGGGCGACCCAGCGTGATGCTGGGGACTAGTTGAGGTCGAGTAGAGCGAGGCGTTTATTTGCTGCCAGAGCTGTCAGTGCCAATTCGGCCGAGTCCCCAAATAGCGACCAAGAACTTACGATCTCGCCCTCATCTTTCTTCTCTTGCGCTTGAGGCGGCGAACGCGCTTCTTTCTCCACTTCGCTCTCATCTTGACTGCTGATTGTCAGTACCAGTCAGGGTGTGTCGCGGTTGAGGGTGCACCTACATTTGACTTCGTGATGAGAAGTTGCGTGATGGTGGTGGAAAAGATCAAGATCGATTTTCGGGAGGGGAAGTAGACTTAAACTAGGGCAGAGGGCAGCAGCCCTGTGGGGTCAGTCATGTGACCATCCCGCGCCAAGCTTGGTTTTTGGCCCAAGCTCCCGCTGCCAGGCTGAGGAGCTGTGCGCTTGCTCCACCAACCCGGAGGACAGCTCCTTCCTCAACACCAGAACGAGTTCTCTCCATTCGAGCAGAGATTGCTGCAATTGGAGGAGGCTGCCTGAGGCCGGTGTCAAAATTTTGTGGTCAGAGAATCATGTAGTTACAAGGCAACAGCAGTTGTCACCTTCATCACGAATAGCATTCTGTTTCTCCTCCATCAATAACTCTCCTTGACTCTTCCCTTCCCCCAACACTGAGCAGGTCAGTCCTATGGCACCAACCGCGGTTGGAAAGGTGTCGTGGGAAGACGGAAGCAAAATCCCCCCAACAAGAGGTAATGTTGTGGTGTTTGAAGAGCCGTGCCTGGCGCTGTGCCGTGTCCAGCGGATTGCTTTGATCCAGATGCGTTTGAAGTGTGCCATTCCAGGACTCATGACCGTTCTCTAATGTGCCCTGTTTCAAGGTTCCTTCGTGATTCCCCCAAACGCGACTGTCCTGGTTGGCCGAGACAAGGCCCTGAATCATGTGGCCCTGACCGACCCCGTGGTTTCGAGGAACCAGCTGGAAATCTTCTCCGTCCTCGTGGATGAGGAATACAGCCACCCGCCGCTCGTCTTTGTGCGAGATCGAGGATCTTCAAACGGAACTGCAGTGAACGGCCAGATTATAGGCAAGGGGCCGAGTCTCACCCCATCCCGGTTGCTGGAGAACGGGGATCTCATTACCATTGCCTCGCATCCTCACTTGAGACTGTGGTATACCGAGTTGCTCCGTGTCCAGCCTGCTTACACGCTCAGTGACCTCCAACGACAAGAGGTAGAGGTAAGACTGGAGATGGGCGGGAGCCTTCCCTTGTTCTAACGTATGCCCCAGTTCTTCAAGGACCGTTACATCGCCAGCGATCGCAGCATCGGCGATGGTGGTCATGCCGTGGTCTTCCTGGCCACGGAGGTTGAGACCGGACGCCATGTTGCTTGCAAAGTCCATGACATCAGCAGGTTCTCGAGGACATCCAAGGGAGTAGAGAGAATCCGCCAGGAAGCAATGTTGTTGAGCACACTGGACCACGTATGGATTTCATGGCCATCCCCTTTGACCAACCGGCGCTGACTGTCGTAGCCGAACATTCTCCCAATCAAGGCGGCATTCGAGACACCGCAGACGATGTATGGTTTCCGGTACCCTTCCTCGCATGGGAACAATTCGCCAGGGCTGACTTGATGCAGATACGTGATCACGGAGTTAGCCACGGGCGGCGACCTCTTCTCCCTCGTCCTTCGATACAACAAGCTGGACGAGCTGCAAATCCGGACCATCATGTGGCAGGTGCTCCGCGGTGTCGCCTACATCCACAGCAAAGGGGTCGCCCACCGGGACATCAAACCCGAGAATATCCTCTGTGGTGTGACACCCCGAGTGCCATATCGGATCATGCTCTCGGACTTTGGAGACTCTGGCATCACCGGCCGCGAAAGGATGAAGTCTGCCGTGGGCACCCGGGTCTACCGGGCACCGTGAGTTACATTCCTCCGTTCTCAAGTTCCAATCTTGACCTGATTGTTGGTAGTGAATGTGACGGCCCCAGCCAAGGCCACGACCGATCGGTCGACATCTGGTCCGTTGGGATGCTCACGCTTCAGCTGTTTCTGGGATATGAAGAGCTTCCTGGTCGCGATTACGTGAGCTTCAAAAGCCAGGAGGATGTCGACACATATCTGCGCTCGATCTTTGCTGCTGTTGGCTCTCGAAGCATTCTCTCCAACGCCGGAAAGAGTTTCATTCGCAGCTGTCTTGCCTACGACAGCTGGAGAAGGCCGACGGCTCGCCAGGCCTTCTGCCACCGCTGGCTTCAAGAGCCAGAGAGCGACAGGAAGCTGTTCAAGCGGTTGGACGCGGACAATGCCCTTTCGTGGAAGCCACAGCAGGTCAAGTTCCCGGTGATCGAACAGCTGAAGGCAGACTCTCCCGGACAAAACGCAGCGGGCAGAGATGAACCGAGGGTTCAAGACATATCGCCGCATTCCATGGTCCCAAAAGCATCCGTGTCTGGCGCATAGCAGAATGACCATGGCGAAGGAGTTAACTCAGCATGAGGTTTAGTCCTCCCAGCAGCGCTTGATCGAGAGTACATTGAAGAACTCCGGGGAGAGAATGGGCTCCAGACAGAGCGAGGACACATTTTCACATGATTGCTAGCTTGGAACCTGGATGTAGCTTTCGTCTATCAGAGCGCTGGAAAAATATACTGCTACAGCTCAACCGCCCACCTGCTCAATACTATACAACAGCTTCTCACCACCTATCCCACCTCAGAGCTTCGAGCTATCCGTCCTCATCCCCTCATCATCCTGCTCCTTGACCGTCAGGTCGGGGAACTCAGCGGGCATGATACGCCGCGGCGACGTCCCGGGAACGACCGAGTACTTGGAGAAGTCGGTGACGCCGGCGTGGCGGCGGAGGAAGTCCTCATCGAGCTCGAGCTGGCCGTTGATGACGGAGGCCGGGGCCTTGATCATGGCCAGGATGGCGTCGGAATAGATGGTCGGCTTGCGCAGGTCCTTGGCGTGGTCGGGGTCCTTGCGCGTGAATTGTTCTGTGGCGGCGGACTCGATGGCCTGTGGCTGTCAGCAACTTCTCCCTCCCCTTTTTGTCTCCGTCGGGGCGTTGTGTTGAGGAATAAAGCCAAAAAAAGGGGGCCACTCACAGCAGCAGGCCAAATCCCCACAATCCCCATCTCCTTCAAACCCTCCCGTTCAAAATCCACCGCCAACCCCTTCACCAGCACGCTCATGCCCACCTTGCCCATGGCATACGCCGTCTTGCCGCGGAAGAACCGACTATAAATCGGCGGGCAAACAACAACAATTCGCCCCCGCGCGCCGTTGGCCTTGAGGTGCGGCAGCGCCTCCTGCACGGCGCCGTACAAGCCCTCGACATTGACCCGCTGCATCAGCTGGAAGCGCTTCATGGGCGTGCGCTCGACGGACGCCCACCAGATGGCGCCTGAGTTGTAGACGAGCACGTCGAGGCGGGAGTAGACCTGCCGGATGTTAGCCGAGTTTGGGCTTAAAATGGAGAACGGGGGAGGATGAAAAGGCTCACCTCGATGGTCTTGGCGACCAGGTTCTGGATGCTGGCGTAGTCGGTGGTGTCGACGGGGATGGCGGTGGCCTCGCCGCCGGCGAGGGTGATCTCGCGGGCGACGGTGGTGATGGTGGACTGGGAGGAGTTGGGGCCCGGCGGGAAGGGGCTCAGCTTGGCCAGGTCGGCGGGCGAGGTGATGGACTTGGCGGAGACGACCACTGGGTGGGTACGTCAGATGGGCTCGGTTCAAGGGGGGGGGGGGGGGGGGGGGGGGGGGGGGGGGGGGGGGGGGTGAGGGGAGAGACAGAGAGATGCTCACCGGCATAGCCGTCCTTGGCCAGGTCAATGGCAACCTGCCGGCCGATGCCCCGGGAGGCGCCGACCACGAGGGCGACCTTGCGGGTGTTGGAGGTCATGGTGGAGGAAAGGTTGGGCCGAGAAGGACTGAGGGTGATCTGAGTGGTGTCAGTCGAGGGATGAAGGGCGCAAGTTGTGAAGGGGATGTCTCGAACTCATCGGCCTGGAAGGGCGTGCTCTTACATGTATGGATGAATCCGGCAGCTCCAGCGTCGCAGCCCGCCCCGGGATAGTGGATCCGTTCGGCAGGGCGCCAGAACAGGGTGGGAGATTAGTGATCACTTCGGAGCACCCCAGACACCGGAATCGAAGCATGTGGGGCCGGGCCGAAGAGGGGCTGCCGAGGCATAGCTCTCCGCATTCCCCAACTGCTTCCCCAACCTTTCTCCACACCCACCATCGAGACGTGACACCATATAGCCCCTTGCTGCCGCCGCCCGAGTGGAATCACCTCACTTTGTTTTGGTATTGCGAGGAAGAAGTAATCAGAAAACCACGTACACAATGGGCGGCAAGATTGACTGTTATCTGGACCTTGGTGAGTTGGGCCTGTTGTTTACACCCCTGAACTCACCACCCGTTGTTACCAGCCAACCACTTACACGCCACGCCCACCCACCCCAGCGTCTGTCTACAGCTACCTCACCTTTCTCGAGCTGCAAAAGAACCGTGACTTGCTCGCTTCGCACAATGTAGAGATTGAGTACGTCCTCTCTCACCCCCCACTCCCCCTCCACATAACCAACCACTCCCAAACAAAGATTCCACCCCGTCCTCCTCGGCGCCATCAACGCCGGCTCCGGCAACAAGCCCCCCTGGACCCTCCCCGCCAAAGCCACCTACGGCACCTTTGACGCGCGCCGCTCCATCGCCCGCCACGCGCCCCTCGAGGTCGCCTTCCCCGCCGACCTGTTCCAGGCTGGCAAAACCCAGGTCGTGCGTCTATCCCCATCCCATCCCTTTCAACCCCCCGGGAACTAACAAGAAATAAAAAAGCCCCTCCGCGTCCTCCACCACCTCAAAACCTCCCACCCCACCGCATTCCTCCCCACGCTCCACTTCTTCTTCCACACCTTCTGGTCCCCACCTAATCCGGATCTCACCACGCCCGCGGCGGTCGCCGCCGCCCTGGCGTCCATGCCCCGCAACTTCACCGGCGCCGGCACGGGCGAGGGTCGCATGTTTACTGACGAGCAGATCAAGGCGATTGTGGAGGCCGCCGGGGGCGCGGAGATGAAGGATGTGCTGAAGAAGGTTACGGGGGAGGCGCTGGGAAGGGGGGCGTTTGGGGCGCCGTGGTTGTGGGTTACGAATGGAGAGGGGCAGGGGGAGCCGTTTTTTGGTAGTGATCGGTAAGTTTGTTTCAGTTTTTTTTTTTTTTTTTTAAAGTTTTTTCTTCTCGGTTTCTGGGGTTTGGGAGAGTGGTTTTGGGAGGGGTTGCTGATGTTGTTTGTAGGTTTCACTTTGTGTGGGAGCATTTGGGCTTGCCGTATAACGACGTCACGCTGTTGCCGGCGGGGGCGGTGAGGAGTAAGCTTTGACGGGTTGACAGGAGGATTGGGAGGGGGAGGTTGAGATTGGGAGCGAGAGTGTAGTGTGCCAGGGAGGAGGTATGCCATGTGGTTGTATACAGTGTAATTCTATCCTATCCCCCATTTGCCTTGTCGTAGGCAGCCCGGGTATATATCCCCAACGCCGTGCTCCAGCCCAACCCAACCCAACATTTTTAACTCCTACTCGTACACATACCTCCTCCATCACCTCCTCCCCGCCACCCTCAACTTCCTCACCTCCTCCTCCCTGACCGCCTCGCTCCGCGCTAAAAAGTCCTGCCTTGCCGCGAACGAATCCTTCGACTTGCCCGCCACCTCGAGCTCGTCCTTGATGCCCTCCCGGTCCACAAACCCGGCCCAGTCCATCCGGCTCTTCTCGACTGTGTTCAGCTTCTTGGCCTCCTTCTCGCTGGCCAGCTCGCGCGCCCGCAGCCGCTCCGACAGGCACAGGTTGAGGTCGGACCGCTTCGACAGCCCGTCGACGGGGACGGGCTCGAAGATGGACCGGAAGGCTTTGCGGGGTTTTCGTTTTTGTGTGGGCGAGGAGGAGCCGTCGGGGGAGGCGGAGTCGGCGGTGCCGTTCTCGGAGAGGTAGAGTTTTGCTTCGGCGGAGTCGCGCGGGACGAGCTTCTCTTCGGTGTGGACCTTGCCGGCGAAGTTGTAGGTTCTCTTGATGCGGATGAATTCGGGGTCGCCGGGGTTAGTCTCGGTGGGGGGTGGTTGGGTTTGGGAGGAGGTTGTATCGCCCTTTGGTTGGGGGGCTGCGGATTCGTTTTGCAGTCTGGCCGCCGTGGGCGAGTTTGTCATTTGGGACCATAGCGCGTCGACATCAATGGTGACGGGGCCTTTGGCTGTGTCTGATCGTCGTTCGGCTTTCCTGCAGGAGAAAACTTAGCAAAAAAAATGGCAGAGCGAGATTGGGCAGGCGGGAGGGCACACTCTGCTGCGCGCATCTGGCGAGTCTTGATCAGTCCGCCTTCGCCGCCCTCATCGTCGTCCGCCTCGCCCTCCTTCTTTGACTTCTTCTGCCGCCTCTTCCCCTTCTCTACTATCGCCTCGTCCCCCGAGTTCTCAAAGCCTGCGTCGTCCGCGGCATCCTTGCCCTGCTGTTTCCGCTTCTTCCCTGTCTCAGCCTTGTCGGCGCCGTCTGCTTCCTCCTCCTCGTCATCCGATGCGGATGATTCCTCTGCGGGCGCATCGTCGAGAGCGAAGTCGGAGTCCTCTTCCGACGCGTAGTCATCGTCATGAGGCGGGTCTTCTGGGGGCATGGTGACGCGGGGCTGGTTCGCTGCTGCAGGTGATTTGTTGATGCAGAGTCGTCGGGGGATGCTTTGCCGAGAAACCTGGATTCCCGGAAGCACGGCAGTAGATAAAAGAGCGGGTCACGCGAGCGACAGGGGGGGAGGCCCTGGGGCGGTGCTAGAGTGCCCCGCAATGCCTTCCCCGCCTCACTCGGCTCCAGGGCATTGGGGCGGGTAAAGCAGTGAGACACGGCGGGGGAGCCCCTCCATGCTCACTCAGGAACTTTCCGATCCAAGAGGTGTCCTGTTATGAGCATTCTGGAGTATGAAGGCGATGAGTCAAGATGATCGTCGATGCGTTGGATGCTGACAACTCGGACTTGACAGGTACCTATCTCGGATAGGGGGCAAGAGGACAGACACTCCAGCTCTGAACCAGCAACCTGAGTCACGCCGAGCTGCCTACCCCAGATGCCCATGATGAATCGGCATTCTCGGATCCTTCATGATACCCTCTCCCTACCAGGCAATTTACCCACGACACCAAAAATCTGGTCCCCCCTTCGGGCCTGCTAACCGGGCTCGCGGGTCCAGCGGGGGGCCGCTATCGCCCATCCGGCAAGCCGCTGTCGTCTGCCACCCCCCGAAGCTCACCCGGTATCCAATGAGATGGAGCTGGTTAAACCGCCCTGTCCCCCCGCATCTTGGACAACCGTAGGGCGCGCCAGGTCTACATGTACGACGATCACGAGGCTCGTTTCATGAAGCCTTGGTCGGGCCTGGATCGGATGTTGGTTGGGCATAAAAGGGGCTTCGAGGTGCTGGCCGCTCTCGATCCAGCTTGTTCAGAGCCGGAACTGATACAAACTCATACCATCTTCTGCGGTTAGCACACCTCACTGTCACACATCTCACACAAGAATCCCATCACCATGCCGTCCACATCTGTTCTTACCCCTGAGGAGAGGGAACACTTCCTGACCCACGGGTGGATCAAGTAAGCCATCGGTCCTTGTCTGGCCTCCCCTCCTCACAACATTAAACCCTAACCTGCCTCCCCGCTCCGCCTCCAGAATCCCCAATGCCTTCACCAAAGCCCAGGCCGACGCCATCACGTCCAACGTCTGGACCCGCCTCGACATGGACCCGGACGACCGGTCGACGTGGACGCGCCTGCGCACCAACATGCCGAGCCACATGACCTTCGACGCGGCCGAGTTCGCCCCGCGCGCCTGGGCCGCCATCTGCGAGCTCTGCGGCGGCGAGGACCGCGTCGACCCGGAGTCCAAGATCTGGCGCGACTCGCTCATCGTCAACCTCGGCGCGGCCGAGCACGACGGCAAGCCCATGCCCCCGCAGGACCTGCCCGAGTGGCATGTCGACGGCGACTTCTTCGTGCACTACCTCGACAGCCCGGAGCAGGGCCTCCTCGTCACCCCGCTCTTCACCGACATCGTGCCCGACGGCGGAGCGACCTTCATCTGCCCCGACGCGATCCCTAAGGTCGCGCGGCACCTGCACGACCACCCGGAGGGCGTCTCCCCGCGCATGACGCCGCGCGGCGAGCCCGACTTCAAGGAGGAGAAGGACCTGTCGTGGTTCTGCGGGGTGGCGCGCAGCTGTGAGAACTTCGTCGAAGCCACAGGCAGCGTCGGCGATGTCTTCCTCATGCACCCGCTCATGCTACACGCGCCGTCGAGTAATGCCCTCCGCCGGGTGCGCATCATTACGAACCCGCCCGTGTCGCTGCGCGAGCCGCACCGGTTCGACCGCGAGGACGGCGACTATAGCCTGGTCGAGCGGGTCACGATGCGTGCCCTGGGCAAGGAGAGCCTGCCGGGGTGGAAGATTGCGGCGCCGCGCGAGGGGGTGGTGCCCGAGCGCGTGAGGATCCAGGAGAGGATGAGGTTGGAGGAACTGAGGAGGATGGAGGAGCTCAAGGCGGGCGAGGGACAGCAGCAGCAGACGGGTGCCAGTGCTGTCAGTGCCGCGGCTTGAGGGTGGGAGGTCTGAGGTTTGTGTGCTGGTACGAAGTATTCTGTGTGTGATAGTTAGATCATGTCCTAGGTTGTCAATGCTCAAGTTTAATTCCACAGTCCAAAGTGCGAGATGGAAAGATGAAGAGGAAAAAAGGGAAGTTGTCGTTGTCCTTGCCAATGCTTGGTGCAGCCCGCAAGGTGCCCACGGCGCCAAGACTGAGCAGTGGTGCCAGACCTTCTGTGGGGTGTGTGCCAAGACCTTCTAGGGGCAGCTTGGACCGCCTAAAGCTGAGCTCAAGCCTGGGATCTCAGCTTCAACGACAACGTCTCCCTCCTCTCCATTTCCAACCTCAACCCCAACAACCACACCAGGATGGCCGATAGCGACAGCGACAGTGACGACTACCGCGTCGAGCAACCCGTTCTCGCCGACGATGACCCCATGCGCGCCTTCGTCCCTGCCTCCTTCGGCAAGACGACCAAGGAGGCAAACATTGCCGCCCAGATCGACCAGTCGCGAAGGCAGGTCGAGAAGCCGGCGCCCAAACCCAAGGCAACGGCCAAGGCATCCTCGGACAGCGACGACAGCGACTCCGACTCTGACGACTCCGAATCCGACGAGGAAGATCCGGCCGAACGCTTCCCGGTCACCCACGAGATGGTGCTCAAGACGCATGAACGCGCCGTCACCACCATCGCCCTGGACCCGGCAGGCTCGCGCATGCTGACGGGTTCTCTGGATGGCAACGTCAACTTCCACGACTTTGCGGCCATGACGCCCACCACTCTGCGGGCGTTCAAGACGGTCGACCCGTGGCAGACCAACAAGTCGGCCTCCTCCGATTCCCACCCGATCCAGCACGTCGAGTTCAGCCGCCACTCGGGCAGCGTCTTCCTCTGTGTCACCGCCCACCCCCAGGCCAAGATCATGTCGAGGGACGGCGCCGTAGTTACCGAGTTTGTGAAGGGCGACATGTACCTGCGGGACATGCACAATACCAAGGGGCATGTGGGGGAGATCACGACTGGGACGTGGCATCCCACCGACCAGAACTTCTGCGTCACGGCCGGGTCAGACAGCACGCTGCGGATCTGGGACATCAACAACAAGAGGAGCCAAAAGGATGTCATTGTCTTCAAGTCCAAGGCCGCGGGCTCGGCAGGCCGCACACGGATGACGGCCGTCGCTTGGGGGACGGCGTCGCAGGGGAACAGCCCGGTCCTGGTGGCGGCCGCACTGGACGGCTCGCTGGTCATGTATGGCGGCAATGGCCCGTTTACGCGGCCCGCGGCGGAGGTCAAGGATGCCCACCAGCCCGACACATGGACGGGGGGCATCGACATCAGCGGCGACGGCCGCATGGTGGTGACGCGGGGCGGCGATGGCCTGATCAAGCTCTGGGACACGCGCAAGTTCAAGCAGCCGCTGGTCAAGGTCGAGCACCCGTCGACCTCGGACCGGTACCCGATGACCAACATCCGCTACTCGCCCGACTCCCGGCACATCATCACGGGGTCTGCCTCGGGCCACCTGCACATCCTGAACCCGGCGAACCTCCGGCCGGAGCACGTCACGCCCATCACGCCGGGGATCCCCCTCATCACCGTTGACTGGCACCCCAAGCTGAACCAAATCATCACGGGCTCGGCCAACGCCGAGACGCGCGTCCTTTACAACCCCTCCCTCTCCTCCCGCGGCGCGCTGGAGGTCATGTCTCGCGCCCCCAAGAAACGGCACGTCGACGACGACCCCTCCTTCACCATGGACCAGAGCCAGCTCGGCCTCTCGGCCGACGCCATCGTCAACCCGGCGGCTCTCTCGGGCAGGCACAAGCGCGGCGCGCCGGCCATGTCAGGCGGCGGCGGCGGCAAGTCGTACCGCCCGCAGGCGCAGCAGATCACGCCCTTCATGCGCAGCCAGCCGAACGAGCGGCACATCTCGGAGAACATACCGCTCAGCCGCATGCTGCACGAGGACCCGCGCGAGGCGCTGCTCAAGTATGCCGAGGTGGCCAAGAAGGATCCCGTGTTTACGGGGGCGTGGGCCGCGACGCAGCCGGTTACGCAGTATGCTGATTTGAGTGATGAGGAAGGGGAGGGTGGGCAGGAGAGGAAGAGGGTCAAGAGGTGACGGGGACTGGCCCAGGGCTGAGAAGGGAAAGGGAGTTTGGGATTTTATGTTTGGCGTTGGGGCTTCAGTTAAAACAATGGGTGGTTGTTTTTTAGCTTTTGTTTTGTTGGGCGGTGATACCAAGGGAGGCATTAGCATTTCAGAGACCCTAAATTGTGTCGGAGTGGGAAGGAGAGTTGTTGAAGCATGGAAGAGGTCTGTTAATCAAAGCTTGGATTGGATGAGATTAGACAAGCTACACAGAGCTGAGCGAAGGTAGATAGTTGCCCGTCTGCCAAACCCTTTTCTTTGAATTCCATTGCGTCAACAAATTGCTGGGCAAACGGTTAGTCAAGTGCCGGAAACAAGGCATGGAGTTCAAGAGCTGGGATGGGACAACTGGGAATAATCCGGAACCAAACGGGATTTTCCCTTACAGCGGAGTTAATGGACGTGAATAAGTGGGTCAGGCTGCCCATTGGCTGCGTTACGCACGCGTCGCCCCCACTGAGGGAGCAAGCGCCGGCAAAAGACCGGCTCTCCCTCGCTCCTGCAGCAGATGGATCCACAAATGTCAAAGACCCGCTGCTGGCAGCTGGCAGGCGGCGGGCGTGCCAGCATCTGCGCGTGGAGCTTGCAGCACACCAGGCAGCACAGGGCGGGACCAGGCGGCATCGCTCGCCGCGCCATGCAATCTTGTCGGCCTCAAACTCTCCATCCATCACAGGGCGACGGCGCGCGCATCAAAAAAATCACCCATCTGCCCGCGACGCATCGAATCCATCGAGAAATCACTGGCCCCCGAACGCGCCAACCCCCTGCCCATCCCACCAGCCAGCCCACAACCACCCGCCGACCCTTTGCCCGTCGCTCCCTTTTTTCACCACGCCCACCCAGCCCAGGCCCTTCTATTTTCATTTTCGCCTGTCGCTCGCTGGTGCTTGCTGCTCTCTCTCTGTCTGTCTCTTTGCCCCCCGCCGACACAGCACGTCGCCATCCCAGCAAGGCGCCGCGGTTCCTCGTCGCCAAACCCACCACCACCTCCAACCCACCAACCCACACCCACCTGCCGACCGTCGCCTCCGCGCTTGCGACGCGACAAACCACCCCCCTCTGCACGCACACAGCGACCCCGTCGTGCCTCTGCACCACTGCTGCAGTCGCCCTAATTGACAGCGTTGCTCCAGACGCGCCCGAGTCGCCACCCCCAGCACCCAGCCCTTCGTTCATCGGTGCGCCGCGTGCCCACCATCCCATACCGAGCTCTGCAGCACCCCGACTGTACCTCCCGGCCGCCAGATATGCTCCAGCATTGACGTCGCGCAATAAATCAATTGAGTTCCGGTCGGCACACTCGCCCCCATCGCCGTCGCCACCATGGCTAGCGTCCAGGTACCGCCCGCGGTGCAGGTGCAGCACCCGGGCTCCGCCATTCCCGCGGGCATGACCCAGCAGCAGGCGCAGGAGGTTTACATGGTCTGTTGTGCCCATTCCCTAATCCCCATTCCCATCTCCAACCCTATCCCCGACCCCCGCCCATGGTGTCCACTGCGCACCCAGCTCCCGGCAACCGAGCTATTGTTTGCTGACCCCCGAGCAGAGGTTCCAGCAGATGAAGAAGCAGGGCGTGCCCACCACCGACCCCGAGTTCATCAAGACCCAGGCCATCCTCGCTGCGCTGCAGCGCCAGAGCGAGCTGCGAAAGCTGCAGATGCAGCATCAGCAGCAGCAGATGCAGCAGCAGCAGCAGCAGATGCAACAGCAGCAGCAGCAGCAGATGCAACAACAGCAACAGCAGCAAATGCAACAACAGCAACAGCAGCAGATGCAACAACAGCAACAGCAGCAGCGGGCACAACAACAAGCGATGCAAAATGGCGCCAATGGAGTCGTCAACGTCAACGGCGCCGGCCCCGCCCGTCCCCCGCAGGCCGCCGGCCCGCAGACCACAATGGCACCCTCTACCACGGCCCTCGGTGCCTCCGCTCTCCCCGCCACAGCGAACGCTGCCCCCAATGCAAACGTAGCCGCTGGCGCGCCCGCCCAGAACCAAGCGAGCCAATTCTCCCAAGCCCAGCTTAACCTGCTGTGGACACAGATCAAGGCGTTCAGGCTTCTCGGCAAGAATGCCGGCGTCCCTATCCAGCTTCAAAAAGCCATCTTCGAGCACAGGCAACGCCGCCGCACATCCTTGACAAAACAAGACGACCCCGCTCTTCCTGCAGCTGCCGCCCCGGGAGCCGCCGCGCAGGATGGCGCGAAGCCAGGTCCCAATGGAGCAGATGCTCAAGCCGAGGCCGCCTTGGTTCCGCAGCCCAAGTCGTTCAAGTCGGTCAAGTCGCCCTACGACGGCGGTCTTGTGCGCAAGACCATCTCATACATGGATCATGGGCGTCGTAAGAGCCGTCTCATCATCCCTGGCATCTTCCCAACCGGCATCGACTTTGAGCAGCTGAGGTCGGACCGCGAAAAGATCGTCTTCAATCGCATGAGCGCGAGATACGCAGAGCTGAAGTCTCTCCCCGGCAACCTGGCACACTGGGACGCGTCCCAGGATGAGGTCGTCGCCGACGACACCGCCAAGAGGAAGGCCATCATCGAGATGAAGAAGCTGGCCCTGTACTCGAAGCAGCGCGCTCTGCGGGACCGCGTCGGCAAGCAGATGATGCACTACGACAACCTCGCCATGACCACGAACCGCGCCATGTACCGTCGCATGAAGAAGCAGAACGTCCGCGAAGCCCGCATCACCGAGAAGCTCGAGAAGCAGCAGCGCGACGCGCGCGAGAACCGCGAGCGCAAGAAGCACGGCGACTTCCTGCAGGCCGTCTACAACCACCGCAACCAGGTCCTCAACGCCGGCCAGGCCCAGCGTGTCAAGACCCAGAAGCTCAGCCGCCTCATGTACGGCCACCACTTCAACATCGAGAAGGAGGAGCAGAAGCGCATCGAGAGGACGGCCAAGCAGCGTCTGCAGGCCCTCAAGGCCAACGACGAGGAGGCTTATCTCAAGCTGCTCGACCAAGCCAAGGATACCCGTATTACCCACCTGCTGCGCCAGACCGATGGCTTCTTGCACCAGCTCGCCTCCTCGGTCCGTGCTCAGCAACGACAGGCCGCCGAGCGCTACGGCGACGATGGCGAGCTGCCCGAAGAGAGCGAGGCCGATGAGGAAGACGAGGAGAGCAGCCGCAAGATTGACTACTACGCCGTCGCTCACCGCACCAAGGAAGAGGTCACTGCGCAGGCCACCATCTTGGTCGGCGGCACGCTCAAGGAGTATCAGATCAAGGGCTTGCAGTGGATGCTATCGCTCTATAACAACAACCTCAACGGTATCCTGGCCGACGAAATGGGTCTCGGCAAGACCATCCAGACCATCAGTCTCATCACGTACCTGATCGAGAAGAAGCACCAGAACGGGCCATACCTCGTCATTGTGCCCCTCTCGACCCTGACCAACTGGAACCTCGAATTCGACAAGTGGGCCCCCTCGGTCGCCAAGGTGGTCTACAAGGGGCCCCCCAACACCAGGAAGCTGCAGCAGGAGAAGATCCGCCAAGGCCGGTTCCAGGTCCTCCTCACCACCTACGAGTACATCATCAAGGACAGGCCGCTGCTCAGCAAGATCAAGTGGTTCCACATGATCATCGACGAGGGTCACCGCATGAAGAACTCCAACTCGAAGCTGAGCGCCACCATCCAGCAGTACTACAGCACCCGTTTCCGCCTTATCCTTACCGGTACCCCTCTGCAAAACAACCTCGCCGAGCTGTGGGCCATGCTCAACTTTGTCCTGCCCAACATCTTCAAGTCGGCCAAGACGTTCGACGAGTGGTTCAACACTCCGTTTGCCAACACAGGCGGCCAAGACAAGATGGAGCTGACGGAAGAAGAACAAATTCTCGTTATTCGCCGCCTGCATAAGGTGCTGCGGCCGTTCTTGCTGCGTCGTCTCAAGAAGGATGTCGAGAAGGACCTTCCGGACAAGACGGAGAAGGTGATCAAGTGCAAGTTCTCGGCCCTGCAGTCGCGCCTGTACAAGCAGATGGTTACACACCAAAAGATTGCCGTCAGCGACGGCAAGGGCGGCAAGACGGGTGCGCGCGGCTTGAGCAACATGATCATGCAGCTGCGGAAGCTCTGCAACCATCCGTTTGTGTTTGACGAGGTCGAGAACCAGATGAACCCCGCAAATATCAGCAACGACATGCTGTGGCGCACGGCTGGCAAGTTTGAGCTGCTCGACAGGATCCTGCCCAAGTACAAGGCGACGGGCCATCGCGTCCTGATGTTCTTCCAGATGACCGCCATCATGGACATCATGGAGGACTTCCTGCGCTTCCGCGGCATCCAGTATCTCCGGCTCGACGGTACCACCAAGTCGGAAGACCGGTCCGACCTGCTGAGGGATTTCAACGCCCCGGATTCGCCCTACTTCATGTTCCTGCTCTCCACCCGCGCCGGTGGTCTAGGTCTGAACCTGCAGACCGCCGACACGGTCATCATCTACGACTCGGATTGGAATCCTCACCAAGATCTGCAGGCCCAGGATCGTGCCCATCGTATCGGACAGAAGAACGAAGTGCGCATTCTCCGGCTGATCAGCTCGGCGTCGGTCGAAGAGAAGATTCTCGAGCGCGCCCGGTTCAAGCTTGACATGGACGGCAAGGTCATTCAGGCCGGTCGCTTCGACAACAAGTCGTCCGAGACGGATCGTGACGCCATGCTCCGGACACTCCTGGAGACGGCTGACATGGCTGAGGCCGGCGAGCAGGAAGAGATGGACGACGAAGAGCTCAACATGATCCTCGCTCGTAGTGACGACGAGTTGATTGTCTTCCAGAAGCTCGACGACGAGCGCGTGCGCGATCCCACATACGGCACAGCCCCCGGCTGCAAGGGCGTGCCGCGCCTCATGGCCGAGGACGAGCTGCCCGAGATCTACCTCAACGAAGGGAACCCCGTCGAGGAAGAGGTGGAGACGATCCTGGGTCGCGGTGCCCGTGAGCGCACCAAGGTTAAGTACGACGACGGGCTCACGGAGGAACAGTGGCTCATGGCCGTGGACGACGACGACGACTCGCCCGAGGCGGCGGCAGCCCGGAAAGCGGCCCGTAAGGAGCGGCGCGAGGCGAACAAGGTTAGAAAGGCTACGCACCTGAACGCGTCGATGGACAACTCGCCGGTGGCCAGCCGGGCCAGCACCGAGGAGGTGGAGGCGACGCCCGTCAAGAAGCGCGGGCGCAAGCCGGGCAGCAAGAACCAGGAGAAGCGCAAGGCGGAGGAGGGCGAGGACGAGCCGCCGGCCAAGAAGCGGCGCGGCCCGCAGGGGCGTCCCAAGGCGGTCAGCAACGCGGCGGCGATCAACGGGGCCGAGGGCCGGTTGGCGCCGGATGTCCGCGACAGGCTTCAGAAGAGCCTGAAGCGCATCTTTGACGGGCTGATGAACTTTGAGGTGGACGACGACGAGCCGGAGGAGAAGCCCGAGGGGGAGAAGGACGACGAGGACGGCCCGCCGAAGCGGCTCATCATCGGGCCGTTTGTTAAGCTGCCGCCCAAGCGCGACTGGGGCGACTACTACCTGATCATCGCGGCGCCCATCTGCATGAACGACATCCAGAAGAAGATGAAGAAAGAGGAGTACCACAGCCTGGGCGACATGCGCAAGGACCTCGACCTGATGGTTAAGAACTGCCGGACGTTCAACGAGGAGAGCAGCGGCATCTGCCAGGACGTGAATCTGCTCGAGGTGAGCCTCCCTCCCCATCTTCCCCGCCACCACTGTACTAACAAACCTGAAAAGGCCTTCTACCGCTCGCAATTCGAAAAGGAATTCGCCGCCAACGCGGACCTCCGCGCCCTCGAAGACCCCTCTTCTGCACCGTCGTCCACTGCCCCGCCCTCGGCAAAGGCCGGCTCGGCCGCGCCCTCGGCAGCGACGGACGGCGCCACGCCCCAGCCCACGCCGAGCGGCCCGCCGACAAGGATTAAGTTGGTGTCGTCTGGCTCGGCGGCGGCCGCCGCTGCGGCGAAGGAAAAGGAGAGGGAGAAGGAGAAAGAGGGGAATGGGGTGGGCAAGGAGAAGGAAGGGAAGGAGGTTAATGGTGTGGGGGCGGGGAGTGATGAGGAGTAGGGGGGGAAGGAAGGGAGGTTGTGAGATGCCTGGTTTCCTTTTTTCCTTTGGGGTGTGCCCCGTTCCCCTCCGTCGCCGCAGCCGTGGGTTTGCGTTTGCTTTTTGTTGTGTATGTATTGATGGCGTGCGGCGGAGGGGCTGGGAGGAAGGTGGGGTTGATGACGATGGAGTGGGGATAATAGGTGGATGGAATGGCTTTATGGATGGATGGATGGGGTTTGGCGTTGCGATGTGTTTTCTCTTTCTTTTTCTTTTTTTTTCCCGACCGCTTGTCTTTTCTGTTTTGCGTGAGCCGCTGCCATGTCTAGCGGTGTGTGGGGTTTTGTTAAGATAAATTCGATATTTTTTTCGCCGTGCTGGTTGGTACCAGATGGGGGTTGGCTGAGTGAGTCTGCTTTGGTGGCTGTGATGGGGAGGGAGGGACTGATGGATAAAGCAGGATGAAGATGGTGGGTTGGGGGGATGCCTGTGTGTTTGAGTATTACAACAAATAAATGTTTCATGTTTGTACTTCCCTGTCCTTATCTCTTGAGCGCGGATGTGTCGGTGATGTGCATTGGCTTCCAGAGCTGTCGTGGCACTGGAGGTGGCCAGGGTGTTGAACGCCGAGTCCGGTTGGGGAGGAGGTCGACATTCATTTTTTCTGCCTTTGCTGGTTCGTTTTTGGGATTGACCACTGCTGCCCGCCACGAGACACATCAGACCAAGTTCCGAGGCGCTGTCCCTGACATGTCAGCAGCCCTGCCATGCATCTCGCCATCACTGTCTGCTGTTGGTTGTTGTACCAATGTTGATGTGATAGGCCAACCCCCAACTCCCACCCCTCTCCTCATACTCTGGTAGATACCCCAACCCAACGCGTCTCAACGCGTCCCCAAACCTCGAATTATCCCCAACCCACCCCCTCCAACCTACCCAACCACACACCCAAGATGCCACCCACCACCACCCCGCCTACCGACGTGATTCTCGCCATTCAGGACCCCTACATGTCCCAAATCATGGACGGAACAAAGACCCACGAGTTCCGCAAGTACCGCCTCCAACCATCAACTAAAAGGATCTGGTTCTACCGCACCGCCCCGCACTCCGCCCTCACACACATCGGCTCCATCCTCCCCGCCCAAACGCGCAACGTGGGGGACCCGCCCCTGCCCGAGACGGGGTTGGGGAATAAGGAGTTTAATACCCGCCACAAGGACTGGGAGGGGTACGATTATGCGTATGAGATCGTGTCGGTGTGGGAGTTGAACAAGCCGATTGGGTTGGCCGAGATGAAGGGGACGTATGGGATGAAGGCCGCGCCGAGGGGGTTGGTGTATCTGCCCGAGAAGATGGCGGGGAGAGTGGAGTGGTGGAGCCAGAGGTTGGTGAGGGGGGAGGGGATGGACGGAGGAGGGGATGAGGCAAAGGAGGGAATGGAAGAGGGGCCAGAGAACGGGGGACAGGAGGGGGAAGGGGAGGGTGAGGCAAAGGAGGGAGGAGGTGAGGCACCGGTGAGGGTATGAGGGAGGGGAGGGGAGATGTAATGGGTAATGCCAGGAGAACGAAGCATGGCTGTGTCCGACAAGCCAACCGCTGAAGAGTGAGTGTATAATCGTATCTAGGTATTGATGCTATTCCGGCCGGTCCGCCATTCAACGCCAGCCCAGTATCCCGACCCATCCTCCGTGTATAGATAGGTAGACCACCAAACGCCGGTAACCCAACCCAAGCCAATGCCACCGCCCCATCCATGTTTTGTACCCAAACCCAACCCCCCAAACGCCATCCATGCCCCATATCCTCACCCCCCTCCTACTCCGTAACCAAAACATTACTAACCCCCAACAGGGTCATCCCCAAAAACGCAAAGAAAATGCTCAAATTCCTGCTATGATTCAAGCTCAGGCTCTCCACAAACAACTGCAACGCAACACTAACCATAATCCCTGCGGTCACCGCAAACAGACACGCATACGCGGTGCTGTCGATCTCGACATGCGACCTCTTGGCCAGCTTAAACCACGCGACAGCCACCGCCGCACCCAGCGGCTGGCTCAGCCCGCCCAGCAGCGCCGACCAAAAGATGGCCCTGACGCGGCTGCCGAGCGCCATGTACAGCGGCAGCGCCATGGCGAAGCCCTCGGCAATGTTGTGCACCGACAGCGCGAGGAAGACGTTTAACCCGAGGGTGGGGTTCGCGTGGTTCGTCGCGTACGTCACGAAGCCCTCGGGGAACTTGTGCAGCGCGATCGCGATGACCGTCTGCAGCCCGATGGAGAGGAAGGCGTTGGTCGGCACGTGGTGGTGGTGCTGCGCGTCCGTGTCCTCGCAGCACTCCGAGTCGGTGTCGTGGGCGTGGGTGTGCGTGTGCGTGTGCAGGACGGGGTGCGGGTGGTCGTCGTGGGAGTGGGAGTGCGAGTGGGAGTGATGGGAGGCGGCGCCCGAGGGGATTTCGGAGCCGTCGGCGGAATTGGGGGTGGGCGGAGCGGCGGCAGCGGTGCGGGCGGCGGCGCACCGGCAGAGGGCCGCGCGGGTGCCGACGTGCTTGAAGCACTCCTGGCCGCAGGGGTCGGTGTAGCCGAAGCAGGGCCCGTCCTCGTCGCAGTTGGGCTTGGTGTCTTTGAAGAAGGAGACGACGCGGTTGTGGATCATGACCGAGGGGGAGAGCTGGCGGTGGGTGCCGTAAGCGCGATCGGCGGGCTCGGCGGGGTGACCGTTGGGGTGATCGGCGGAGATCAGCGGGGTCGACTCGGTGATGCCGCTGCTGTTGTGTAACTCGACCATGTGCGGGCGGGTGCCGGTGGGGGCGGCGGGGGGGTGCGAGTGTGCCCGCGACACGGAGTCATGGCGGTGGGGATGGTGGTGGGCGGCGTGGTGGGCAGCGAGCTCCTCGTCGGGGAGGGCGTTGTGGGTATGATCGCAGTCGACGACGTGGGAGGGCATGTACTGGTGGAGGAGGCGCGAGATGATCTGGATGCCGAAGAAGCCGGCGACGAAGCACGACATCATGATGAGGCCGGCGGCGTGCTCGTCCCACTCGTCCTTGGCGAGGTAGCGCATGGCCGAGGGCAGCATGCTGTAGAGGGCGGAGAAGAGCTGGGGGCGGGGGGGCCAATGTCAGCATCAAGAGGTATAAGACGCGGACGACGCACTCCTCCAACATACCATAACGCCAAAGCTGAGGCTGAGGGAGCAGGCGAGGAAGCCATTGCTCTCCTGGATGCGAAAGCTGCGCTTGCCGGGTAGCAGGCGGATGGGGATATCGATGCAGATGACGGAGGCGCCGAGGATGCAGGCGAGGCCGCTGAAGCCGCACATGAGCCAACCCCGGGTGTCGTTGTCCAGGGCGGTGGTGGAGGCCATGGCGAGTGGGTGATGGGGATCGAGTCTTGCCGAGGGCTGTCTTTCAGTGTTGTCTTCGAAGGTTGTCGTCGTCGAGCTGCGGTGTGAGGACGAGAGGGTGGATTGTCAGGGAGCAAAGTGCAGAGTGCAGGGTGCGGAGTGCGCCAGTGACGCGCAGTTGTAAGGTAGTCTCAAAAGGGACAAGACAGGATGATGTTGGGTGACAGGATATGGGACCAAAAAGAGTCAATGGAGGCGGCGAGGCGAACAAGAGAGTCAAGGCAGTGAGAACCTCGATGGCTCGCAGGTCGCTGACAAAACCAGTGGCTCTGAGCAAAAGACTGACGTCTCGGCAACTGAAGAAGAACATGGGTCCTCGTGGGGGCTCCTTGTCTGTAGCACAGGGCCAATGGGGGCCAACACAAACAGGGCAAGGGGAGGGCAACCCGCCCGCCCCGTTCCAGGCCTGCCCTGCAGCTGGGGACCTGCCAGCCTGTAGCACAACACCGAGAGGTGGACCACCTTCAGGCCGCCTTTGAGACAGAGCCAGCCCTTGTTGAGGACCATCAGCGTTCCACGCAACAACAACGACAATAACAACAACCACAAGAACAACCAGCAACCCCGAATGAATACATACCACCATCTACCAGAACGCGCACGTTCCCAGTCAATGGCATCACCGCCCGCATCACCACGCGCTCCACTGCGCGTCAGGACAGGGATGGCCGCCGCCCTGTCGTTGCACACCAACAAATCATGGCCCGCGGATCTTGACTCTGCTGATGGGCAGGGCTGACTGCTGCCGAGTGAGCGGGAACCTTGATGGCTGCTGCTTGCGAGATGGCGTATCAGGCGATGGCGGGAGTGAGCTGGCAGGGGCACCTTGATGGCACCTTGAAGAGGGGTGTCGACCACATGCGAGGCCAGCAAGGCCTTGCCCAGGGTTGCCCCGCCCCTCTGCTGCCCTGCTTGAGTGGTGGGGCTGAGTGCTGCTGTCGGTGGGTCGAGACACGGCTCTGCAGCAGCTTCGGGTGCTTGTCGCTGATCGCCGAGCTGCATCAAAATTTCCGGCGCCGGCTGAGACACACACCGACCTCAAGCGACCGTAGCGACCTCAGCCGCGTCGACCACCGACCGCCGACCACCGCCGACTCACCCCCCTCGACGGCACTCGGCCGGGCCGAAGACGCTCTCTCTCTCCACCTCCTTCACACCGCACACCGCGACAAATTGGCCGTCAAGACTGTCACGATGTCCAAGGCCACCCTCGCCGTCATCGCGGCCGTCAGCGCCACCGCCGGCGCTGTTGCCACGGCTGCCGTGTTCTCCCTGTCCTCCCCCAAGAAGTCCGAGGCGGCACCCACAACCACCGCCCTCGCCACCAGGCCCCTTCCCGTCCCCGTCCCCGTCCCGGCCTCCCAAGTCTTCACCCCCGCCGCCCCGCACGTCCCCGCCTCCTCCGCCCCCGTCAACCCCTCCGGCCTCTTCCAGTACGGCTTCCCCGGCCCCGTCGCCGACCTCGCCACCCGCCAGGCACTCGTCTCGTCCTACGACCGCCGCACCCGCAACCCTCACTGGGTCGCCGAGCACATCACGCCCGAGTCCCTCGCGCGCCGCGACGGCGACCGCAAGAACAGCGCCTTCCTCGAGGACCCGGCCATCCCGCCCCAGTTCCAGGCCAAGCTCAAGGACTACTTCCGCTCCGGCTACGACCGCGGCCATCAGGTCCCCGCCGCCGACTGCAAGTGGTCGCAGCGCGCCATGGACGACACCTTTTTCCTCTCCAACATGTGCCCGCAGGTTGGCGAGGGGTTCAACCGCGACTACTGGGCGCACTTTGAGGACTTTTGCCGCCGCCTGACCACCCGCTACCCCAGCGTGCGCGTCGTCACGGGCCCGCTGTACCTCCCCAAGCGCGACCCGGCCGACAACAAGTGGTACGTCCGCTACGAGGTGATCGGCTCCCCGCCCAACGTGGCCGTGCCGACGCACTTTTACAAGGTCATCTACGCCGAGGAGCAGGCCGCGCCGGGCGGGAAGGTCGCGCTGGGCGCGTTTGTGCTGCCGAATGCGGTCATCCCGAATGACAAGCCCCTGGCGGATTTCGAGGTGCCGCTGGAGGCGGTCGAGAGGGCAAGCGGGCTCGAGTTCGCGACGAAGTTGCCGGCTGAGAGGAGGAAGAGGCTGTGTGCGGAGACGAGCTGTGCGGTGGTGGTGAAGGAGTATGCGGAGCGGCAGAAGGCGTTTGCGAAGAAGTAGGGTTGGGGGGAATGATGAGGGGGGTTGTAATATATGGATGGATCTGGACTAGTTATACTGGCAGATCATGGAAGGTGTTGATGATGAACTAATTCAAGACAGGCGTACCACCTGGCAATCGACGATCATGCATGCTTCATTTTGCTATTTAGGTAGGGCCTCTCAATGTAATCTGTACGGAACTCGATGTCATGAAAACCCGATGTATTAACTACAGTAAAAGGCGAATCGTGTGTCGCTGATTTTTTAGTCAACTTTTTTAAGGACAGCAGGGCCAGCTGATACACGAGGGGTATCGCTGGGTGCCCAGTTTTTGAAGCGCCATCTCCTGCACTGGCTTGAAGTGCTAGGTCTTCTAGGGTGGATCTCGGAGAGTGTCAGCATGGTAGACAACTTGCTGGGCTTGCTTGATGTGCGTTGCTGTTTTAGCTGTTCTCTTGGATGATATGCTGACCTATTTTTCTATAGCGAGAAGGAAGCGACAAGGTCTCGGTGTTTCTTTTGGACACCAAGCGGGTCATTCGAAGTCATTACTCTATTATCGATATATGGCCTCTTCAAGTCTACTATTCGGCTATCGTGTTTACGCCAACGCAGAGCGTCGTCCGAAGGGCGTTCCGAAACCAATTTCCTACCTGGCTTGCTCTACCGCCACAAATTGAGTTGGATTGGGATGCATGTATCCAAACGCTCGAGGGCCATACCGACTCGGTCAGGTCGGTCGCGTTCTCCCCGGACTCCAAGACGCTCGCGTCGACTTCATACGACCGCACTATCAAGCTCTGGGACTCGGCAACAGGCGACTGCACGGCAACGCTCGAGGGCCATACCAGCTCGGTCTGGTCGGTCGCATTCGACAAAACTGGTTCTTCTCTCATTACGAACATCGGCATTTTCATACTAAACATTCTGTCATTGTCGCCAACAACTTCAACAGCCACTGTAGCGCTTGAAGTATCAAAGGCAAGGCCTGCTTCCCTTCCGGAACATGTCAATCGTTGGGGCATTGGCCTCAGCAAGGACAATACGTGGGTCACTTGGGGCTCGCACAAGGTACTATGGTTGCCGGCGACATACCGAACAAGAGTGTCGGATATAACAGCGTCGACAGTGGCTATTGGATGCCCTTCAGGACGAGTCTTGCTTTTAGCATTCTCGTTCAGTCACGACCTTCTTATGTAGCTCGTCATTCTGTTACGGGCACAGCCGTGATTGTATTCATTATTTTTTTTTCCCTCTTTGCCTTTTGAGGGTCCAAGGGGCCACGCTGAATTTATATCCATTTAGTGGCGACTTGGAATGTTCTAGAATTGTCTAGTTACTACAAATACAGAGTAATCGTATGACTTGGTTGAGATCGGTGGTGTCGTGGGTCAGAAGGAAGGCCAATACAATGCCGTTCTCCAGCGTGAGCGCGTCGGACGAGGAAAAGGTTATTATGACGGGCAAGTGGGAATGTGCGAGTGCCCCAATTGCCCTGCCTGTCATTAAAACCTTTTCGTTGCGAGAGCTCTTCCAGCTTCTCATCTCTTCTCTCCATCTTGTGATTTTCGGCAATAGAGAGGTCTTTCTGCAGCCTTGCCTCAGCCTACGGCTGATACAGGAATTGTTTGTTATCAATTGTAAGATTAGATTAGATAAGGCCCCAGGCCCCAATTGTTGGTGGGGTTGGCTGCGTGACCTCTGCGCGCGTGGGAATATCCCCGTGCGTGGGCCGGCCACAGCCAGTCAGTCTTCCACCATGCATCGACGAAAACACCAAAACATTGGGAACTTTGCATCACCACCCTCATTTGACTGCAGAACCCGTATCAATGGCCCTCTGGTTGTCACAGTTATCTTCCGGGACCCGAGGAGTTAGACAGTTGCAGCGCCATCTGTAGATGGCATGAAAGCGCCCACTCTGATTGGAATGGAACAAGGAGAGCAGGACCAACAAGGGCGGGGATAACTAGGCTAAATAATGCACCTGCATTTTAGACGGGTAAGCAGCAGGGAGACAACCGTGGCTTTGTTAGATATTACTCCCTTGATACCTTTTAGGTACAAATGTCTCCTGCAACGCCACACAAGCCACATGTCTGACCCACTTCCTTCTCTGATGCAGAAGATGGACAGCATACCGTACGGAGATGCTCGAATGCACAGACACCCGCAGAAGCAACATTTCCTTCTACCTTGGAGGGAAATCGCCATCAGATAAGAAGGACTGGACTCCTAATATGACGGCCGTTTGGGCAACCGTACGGTTCGCAATGGCCACGGCTGGCTTGACACGAACCAACCGCAGGCCGACTAAAACACCTAACCCACCACACCCGACCTGTCACGGAACCAAACCTCACCCCACTTATGGTTACGTAATCAGGTGATGCACGCAGATAGCTCAGCTCCCAGCTCGATAGCTTCTTCACCTCTCCATGGTGCAACAGAGATCATCACCATGACCCAAGGTTCGCTCCGTGACAGTTTGCACCATCTGCAATTGGTCGCATCGCATTCCTGAGTCCTTTTTACCCGCCCGAGCAATTTTCCAGAACCCAGACCCCCAGTTTCGCGATCCGGCCAGCCACGAAAAGCAGCCGCCAGACGGAGCCCCAGAGACCCGAGCCAACGAACCCAGAAACCCGACCCCAACCATGCCGCAACCCAGCAACCAGCAGCAAGTCCAGTGGGGCAAGGCCCTCGCTGGCAAGTGTCAGCAGTTCCCGCGAATCGCCTCTTGCCTGTCGACTGGTATCACGACCGACCCCGAAGACCTGATCCAACTGATCTCCACGCCAAAACCCGAGAGCGTCGCGCTTCGGGCCGCTTTCGATGTAATCGAGACCTACCTGAGCCACCTCGAATATGAACACCAGCGAGACCACCAGGACCTCCAAGACCAGCTCAACAAAGCGACCGCGGCACTTGCCAAGGCAGTCGTGAACGCCAACCCCGACCGTGAGAAACCCGGCCGCCGCCTGACCACCGACCCCGACCGGTTCTCAGGCGAAGAGAAGGACATCGCGAAGCGCCAGGTCAACTTCGTCAACTGGCGTTCGCAGGTGGGCCGCGTCGTCCAGACCGATGATCACATCTACACGACGGAATTTGCCAAGCTCCAGTACGCCGCAGGTCGCCTGACAGGCGAGGCCTACTGGCTCTTTCAAGACCGATTCGACAAGCTCACCGAGAAGAAGGACCAACCTCAAGAGTGGCCGTGGAAAACAGTCAGCGACCTCTTCGCGGAACTCAACGGGCTATACGCCACGATGGACCTTGGCAAATTCCGTCGTGTTTCGATTTATCGGCACGACTGTCGATAACACTGAAACCCTCATCGGCCTTCCACCCAGAGACCGACGGCCAGACAGAACGGATCAACGCCATCCTGGAACAATATCTACGGGCATTAGCTGATTACGTAACCATAAGTAGGGTGAGGGCGCCCACTAACGTAATCTATCACCTTCAGAACCAGACCACCTTCAGAACCACT